>RYFJ01003466.1:0-31515 GCA_003991445.1 Oryza meyeriana var. granulata | reverse complement strand
GGGGCACAGTGTGTGTGTGTGTAGACTGGGGCAAAGAAGCAGCTGACAGGGGAAAGGAGGGAGGCTCGGGAAAACGAAAACTTAAGCTTGGAAACGGAAAACGGGTCGTTACAAATTTCCCCCTTTTTGAAACCGCCTTTAAGTGCGTGCCTTTAAATTCATGTAAGGAACACGTTTTCATCTCTAGCGAACTAGGACTTCCGCACATTGGTGGCCGCCGACAAGCTTTCTTGAACCGCTATTATTTTCCTCCTGGCAGGCTATAAGAGGAGCACCTCACCCTCCTCTTCCTCCCTTTACTACCGCTCGATAAGCCGGCCAAGCCCTCTCTTCATCTCCCTGTGTTCCTTTTCTCCTTGCCGGGGTGTCCAAGCATCCGGTTCCACCAGCAGCAGCCTTGTCACCTCCAATAGCAGCATGCCCGAGCCCTTCGCGATGAACTCCATCGCACGCGAACCTCGAGCTCGACATACGGCATCACCTATTTAGCGCCAATGGATCACGGAGCTGCCGCTCGACGCCTGATGAAGGAAGAACTGGCCTAATAGAGGAGCGCCATGCTGCCGATCTCACTCGATCTGCCTCCTCCATCGCCATGCACTAGGTGAGGAGCCTCGCCGCGAGCTTGATTCTCCCGGTGCAGGGCCTAAGCCTTCCGCAACCAGATCGCTCTGCCTCGTCCGGCGAGGAGGATCATCGGCCGTGATGCGCGTGGCAAGCTACATGGCGCCTCTGGGGTGTCATCCTCCTTCGTGGCCGCGGCATGGCGTGGCTGCCCTCGGTACGGTAACCGTGGCAACGGCCCAGCAGGTTGGCATTAGTGGGCGGTGGCAACAGGTCGGGTCGGGGGCGGGTTGGGCAGGAACGCCCGGCCCGCCCCCTGACCCGATTTCCGCCGCGGCCCCGGCCCGGGCCCCTCCGGGGCCCGAACTGAGCCTTCTAGTTCGCACACGCAGAGCTTGAATGCACGATTTAATGTAGTGTTGCGCTTCCCACCGCCGCAAGATTTATTACCATCAGTAGCTACTGGCAACACTCCAGTAGTTAACTACTGAACACATCCGATCCAACCAAATTAAAGGCACCAAAAAAAATGAAAGGAAAGGGCACAAGGCCATGTCCGTACAGCCTGTAACCAATTCATTCGGCGTGTAGATTGAGATGTATGGGTCACACCGCTCACAAGCCTGGTAATCAATCAATCACAGCCGCACATGGAAACTAATTAATAGGGTCAAATCAATCGAGGGAGGCCACACCCATGTTGGCGCCTCCCCGACTAGGTGGAAGGCCACCATAACAGGTGCATAAGGCAACCAGCGTCCTCCTAGCGACTCGTAGTCGGGTACGCACAGCAATGCATACCATCAAGAGTACAATAATACAATAGGCAGAGTACTTACAATACGTACAGGAGATCGCATCCAGGACATGACCCGGTGTGGGCAAAAAAATAATCAAAACGGTAAACTAGCGAACAGCAGAAAACAGGGCGGAAGCTGGGCAAAAACTACTCCACAGGCACGGTTGGGAACTAGGCTCGAAACCTTCAGAAGTCTTCGTAGTCGGCCTGGTCTTGGAGGAACTCGGGTAGCAGTCGGATCTTCGCTTCTTCCACTCCAAAACCTACTATACATATATAATGAAAACAGGTGAGTAACTTTCGTTACTCAGCAAGCCGGAAATGATGCCATGTCGGTCAGACAGCAAGGCTAAAGGTTTAATTGCGAAAATATTGCCTTTAGAAACTCTTTTCCTTGCAAACACTAGTGAGCTTAAAATTTTTGTTGTCGTGACAGAGGCTCACGCCTCTATCCATTCCGCAAGTTGCTTTTTCAACAACTCACACACTTAATGGATCAAAATAAAGCCATATATGTTCTTATCATCTTTTGCTTCGTATTTGCTGGTCCTGTACTTCACCGAGTAGCTACAACCACTCGTTGACCCTGAGACTTCGGCTACAACCAAATCTCAGCTGTGGCACTTGATGCCCGCTACACTGGCTACAACCAGTTAGCTAGTCGGCCGCCCTGGCTTACAACCCGGGGGCTCATCATGTCGCTGCCCTGGCTACAACCCGGGAGCATGATCATGGCACTAAATGCCCGCTAGGCTGGCTACAACCAGCTAGCTAAAGTGGCTCTCCCCTGGCTACAACCCGGGGAGCACAAAACTTGATCAACTTGCTGCCCTGTACCCGGGAGCTTGATCAGACCCGTCTTCTGGCTACAACCCGAAGATATCAGTAAAAACTGCCAGGCACTGGCTACAACCCCGGGGGCTTAATTTGCTTGGCCCTGGCTACACCCGGGAGCATGAATCCTTTATCGATGTTTACTTTTCATAACACTTGTTATGGGGTGCTTAACACACCCGGACCACACAGATCCGTTTTCTGGCCACACAGGCCTTCCGTTTACTCACTGGCGCAAACTCTGGTCACGGTTCCTTCCATCAAACACTTTCACAAATCAAACTGGCAAACAAATCTACGCTATGGGAATCACCTTGCATCGCCCTTAACCGTGGGCACGGCTGTTCGAACAGTTCTGCTAAACTCTCTTGCAGAGGGTGTGCGCTTTACGCCATGTCGACACGAAAAATTACAACCGAGTACTGGCCTGTACCAGAAATTCGTGACAAGGCCATTTCCAAGCCAGTCTAGAGTCATCAATGCTCGAAAGACTCCACAAGGATTCAGTGGTCGGCACTGAACTTCCTAACCTACTATTTACTCACTCGGCCAGGGGCATCCATAATCCGTCTGGTCGACTGTAAGATGCTGCGGATGGAATTCAAAGGAAACGGTCCTTAATGATGATACATAGCCAAGCGCACACAGGCATGTCTCTGTATATCAAGATTTTCACAACTTTATTTGTTTCACAAACACGCCGATACACGGAGTTACCGGGTTTTTTCAATCAGTTTGGTAAACCCAACGTTTTTCCCAACGACAAACAACGTTGCAGAGCTAAGCCATTCTACTCGGCATCGTATCCTCAGATAGGATGCTAGCGTGCCATTTGTGGGGCTCTTCAGGATGAAATATAACACATCCTACCAAGATAAGTGCTACTACTAGGGTAGGTCCATCGGTTGCGCTTGCAAACCGAGGCCAACAGTTTAAAAAGGTGTAAACTAGGCATGCATAATATTTTCCAAACAACATAGTTTGCATATATGGGAAACAATATGATCAAAGAGGCTTGCCTTGTTCCAAGGAGGGGGTCTTCTTCGGCGAAGGCGGCTTCTGGATCGTCCACCGGTTCAGGTTCTGAACAAGCAGAAAGGAAAACACTGATAAGCAGGAGAAGTAAAACACCAAGAAAAAGATCAAGAAGTAGTCGGCTGCAGGAAAAGGGGCAGTCGGCTGAACCAGGTTTGCAATCCGGGCGACAGAGCTCCAAAACTTGAGAAGGAGAAACAAGAACTCAGCAGAGCTGGAGCTGGCCGGTTTGCAAAACAAAGAAAGAAGGGGCACGGTTGGCCATATATATAGCCGACGTGCAAGTTGAGGCACGGTGGAGTTGGGCAACGGGTGGAGCAAAAAGTCAAGATGAACTGACAGTGGATTGACAGGAAGTGACTTGGAGTCCAACTGTCAGAGGAGTTGGCAGGCACTGTAGCTGCGACGAGACATTAAGGTCAAGGCTAGGACAGGTTGGAGAAATCTCACTGACGGGCTTCGGATGACCACTGGTCCAAGCGATGCAGCAGGTTATTGTCCATCGTCCGTGTTGCGGCAGGTGAAGACTGGTTTCTTTCTCCACTCGGTAGTCGGCGTCCAACGGCGGTGCAACTCGGGGGACAGGAAACAAAGGTCTCAACAAGGTAGTCGGCACTTCACAGTGCTTACTCGGCAGCAAGGAGGTCCGAGTAAAGACAAAGGAAAGGGCAGGATGCAAGGACTGAGTAGCAATCTACTCGGCTCAAGGGAAAGGTAGTCGGCTGGCCAGGGAGGAAAACTGGGCGCACGCTGACAGGATAGGAGGGGAGCCGGGAAACGAAGACTAGCGGGAAAAGAAAAACGGGTCGTTACAAAACTCCCCCACTTAACAGAATCTCGTCCCGAGATTCGCGCTACTCGGCGAAGAGCTCCGGGTACTCAGCTTGAAGGCGATCTTCTCTCCATGTAGCTTCATCTCCGAATGGTTACTCCATTGCACCTTGCAGAATCTGATTGTCTTTCGTCTGTACGTCTGTCCCTTGTCTCCAAAATCCGAATAGGTCGTTCCTTGTAGGTGAGGTTGCGTTGTACGTCGATCTCTTTCAACGGAACTTGCTCTTCTGGGATGCGAAGACATTTCTTCAACTGGGACACATGGAAACACGTCGTGGACGTCAGAGAGTTCTTCGGGTAACTTCAGTTGATACGTCCAACTACTCCGCGTCTGTCGACAATAGGGGTAAGGTCGATATAGCGAGGCGCTAGCTTTCCACTCATTCCGAATCTCTTTGTTCCTCGTAGGGGTGATACTCGGAGATACACATGGTCTCCTATCTGAAACTCGAGCTCTCGTCTCCGATTGTCTGCATAGTTCTTCTGTCGGGTTTGGGCTGTCTTCAAGCGCTCTCGGATAACTTAACTCGCTCTTCTGCCTCTTTCAAATGTCTGGTCCAAAAACCATCTTTTCTCTACGTCTGTCCAACAGAGTGGAGTTCTACACTTGCGTCCATATAGAGCTTCATTGGGGGCCATCTGGATACTGGCTTGATAGCTGTTATTGTAGGAGAACTCGCATAAGGCAGACAGAGATTCCCAGGTTCCTTCAAATCCAGCACATGCTCTTTAGCATATCTTCCACGATCTGGTTGACTCTCTCGGTTTGTCCATGCCGTCTGGGGGTGATATGCGGTACTGAATTGAGATTAGTGCCCATTGCCTCATGCAACTTTTGCCAAAAGTGGGAGGTGAACTGAGCTCCTCGGTCAGAACACTATCTTCTTTGGGACTCCATGTTGGCAGAATACCTTGGTCAGTATACAGCTCGGCTAGCTTCTTGGCCGGGTAGGTTGTCTTGACGGGGATAAGTGGGCCGACCTTGGTCAGTCGATCCACTATTACCCAGATGGAATCATGTCTGCCGGGGTCTTAGGTAATCCAACGATGAAATCCATTCCTATTTCTTTCCATTTCCACTCGGGTATCCTTAAGGGCTGAAGCAATCCTGCTGGCTTTCTGATGCTCTGCTTTAACCCTTTGGCAAATGTCACAAACTGCGACATACTCGCAATATCTCGCTTCATTCCAGGCCACCAGTAATGATCCTTAATATCCTTGTACATCTTGGTACTTCTGGGTGGATGGAATAAGCGGACTCATGGGCTTCTCTCAAGATCAAGTCTCGGATTTCCTTTCTGTTGGGCAGCAAATGCGTTTCCCAACCAAACAGTTCCTTTGCTGTCGATGGAGAACTCGGGGGCTTTTCCCTGGGTCATGCTTTCCTTTAGAGATACAATTTCATCTACTTTTGAGCTTCTCTGATCCGGTCTCCAAGGTAGGCTGAATCAGCAAAGTCGCCAGCGTTCCTGGCTTGACCATATTTATCCTTAGCTTTTCCAGCTCTCGACTTAGCTCGGGTTGAAGGGGCGGGGTCAAGATGGCATTACAATGGACTTTCCGACTGAGGGCATCGGCAACAACATTTGCCTTGCCAGGGTGGTAATGTATTCCAAGGTCGTAATCCTTAATCAACTCAAGCCATCTTCTTTGTCTGAGATTAAGCTCCGTCTGAGTGAAGATATATTCAGGCTTTTATGGTCAGTGTATACTTCACACCGATTTCCGAACTAGGTAATGTCGCCATATCTTCAAGGCATGCACTACTGCTGACAACTCTAGGTCATGGGTCGGGTAGTTCAGCTCATGGGGTCTTAACTGTCTTGAGGCATACGCAACCACTCTTCCTTCCTGCATAAGCCACAGCCTATGCCTAGTCGGGATGCATCACAGTATACTCAAAGTTTTCCTGATATCCGGAAGGATCAACACAGGTGGGGTAGTCAGCCTTTTCCTTAACTCCATGAAACTTTTCTCGCAGGTGTCACTCCATTCAAACTTCTTTTCCTTTTTTAGCAATTCTGTCATGGGTTTGGCAATCCTTGAAAATCCTTCAATGAATCTCCGATAATAACAGCCAAACCTAGGAAACTTCTCACTTCCGTGACCGTAGTCGGGGATTTCCAAGAAAGCACGTCTCTCACTTTCCCCGGGTCCACTTCTACTCCTTGGGCAGTGACCACGATGCCTAGAAAAGCAACTCGGTCTAGCCAAACTCACACTTCGAGTACTTGGCAAACAACTGGTGCTCTCTTAACTTTCCTAGAACCATTCTCAAATGTCCAACATGTTCCTGCTCGTCTTGGAGAAGATTAGGATGTCATATAAATACACGACAAACTTGTCGAGATTATTCCATGAATACCTTATTCATAAGGCTCATGAAGAAGCTGGGGCATTAGTGAGTCTCCGAAGGACATCACCGTATACTCATATAATCCATATCGGGTCAGGAAGCTGTTTTGGGTATATCTTCAGATCTGATCTTCAATTGGTGGGTATCCTGATCTCAAGTCAACCTTAGAGAAAACTTTAGCTCCTTGCAGCTGGTCGACAGGGTCGTCAATCCTTGGTAGAGGATACTTATTCTTGATGGTTACTCCATTCAGTGCGCGATAATCAACGCACATCTCTTGGTCTTATCCTTCTTTTCCACTAGGAGCACTGGAGCTCCAAGGTGATGTGCTAGGTCGCACAAAACTAGGCTCTCAAGTTCTTCTATCTGCTCTTTCACTTCGGCTAACTCATTAGCGCCATTCTATAGGGTCTCTTGGATATGGGTGCTGTGCCGGTAGCAACTCTATAGAGAATTCAATCTCTCTATCAGGGGGCATTCCG
The DNA here is from genome assembly GCA_003991445.1 of Oryza meyeriana var. granulata. Taxonomy (NCBI): domain Eukaryota; kingdom Viridiplantae; phylum Streptophyta; class Magnoliopsida; order Poales; family Poaceae; genus Oryza; species Oryza meyeriana. The sequence goes on along the minus strand of RYFJ01003466.1, from coordinate 24,611 downwards.
GGTAGACTGTCTGGGAGACATCAGGGTACTCATTGATCACCGCACTTCTTCCAAAGGGACTATTTGCACCGAGCTCAGGAGGGGTCGGTTCTTAGGGTTTCCAAGGGAGGCAAACTTTACTTCTTGTCCAAAAGGGCACTGCAGGGTTATGGTGCTGGTTGCACAGTCTATTCGGCCCTTATGCTTAGCTAACCAGTCCATGCCTAGAATCAAATCCAAGCCTTGTGATTCCAGGACAATGGGGTTGGCTGAGAAACTAACTCCTTTAATTACCAAGGTAACTCCAGGGCAAGATTGGTCTGACCTAAACTCCTTACCAGGGGAGTGTATGACCATAGGTATCCTAAGACCTTGAACATCCCAACCATACTTATCCACAAAAGATTGAGAAATAAAGGAATGCGATGCTCCAGAATCAAACAGAACAACTGCAGGTACGGAGTTGACAAGAAACGTACCCATTACCACATCTGAAGCTTCTCGGGCTGTCTCTGACTGGATATGATTGACTCGGCCACGTCCAAAGGTCGGAGGGGCACGGGAGGCAGATCCATTAGCATGTGTAGTCGGCTGTCCTCGACTGAACACAGGGGCTCTTGAAGCGCTGGCGTTAGGGCGTCCAGGGACTGCAGGGTCTTGCTTCTGGGGACAGTGTCGGGCGAAGTGACCCAACTCGTTGCAGTTGTAGCATCGGCTTCCTGGGGCACTCGGGATACTCCTCTGCTGAAGGCCGGCTGGGGTAGGGCGACTTGCACCGGTATTTGCACTGAGGGGTCGGGACTGAACAGAAGAAGCCGGGCGAGAAACAGATGGGCGAAACACCCGCTCTTGAAACTGGGATGGGGCAAACTGACGGGAAGGACTGGGGAGATAGGGCCTGGTACTCGACCATACGAGACTGCATCTGGGAGGCCTTGCGCTTGCGAAAAACTTCGATCTCCTTCCTCGCGTCTTCAACTACTAGGGCTCTGTTGATCATGTGCTGGAAAGTAGGGAAGTCATGGGCAATAAGCTGGATCTTCATTGCCAGACATTCCCTTTCAGAAACCTTCTGATTTTCTTCTTGTCCGTGTTCACGTCCTCTGGTGCATAGCGAGCTAGATGGTTGAACCTGCTCAGGTACTCGCTGATGCTGGAATGTCCCTGCTTGAGGTTGTTGAATTCTTCTCTCTTAATGTCTATTACTCCTTCTGGGACATGTGCGGCTCTGAAGGCTTCAACAAACTCGGGCCAGGCGATGTTGGCGGCATCTTGATGGGCAGCACAGTAGTTCTCCCACCAATCGGCTGCTGGTCCATGTAGTTGGTGTGCAGCAAACTGGGTCTTTTCCGTGGGTGTGCACTGCACTAGGCTCAGCTTTCTATCCATATCCTTCAGCCAGTCGTCAGCCTCTACTGGCTCAGCAGTCTGAGAGAACTCGGCTGGACGGGACCTCATGAAGTCGGCGAGCTTGGAGCGTCCATGAGCTTGTGCTGGTGGAGCTTGATGGAGAAGAGGCTGCATTGCGGCCAAATTCTGAGCAATGCCTTGCAAGATCTGGGTCTGGATGGCCATAAGCTGCTGGGGGTCTGCTGGAAGGTGAGGAGGTTGAGGCAATCCTCCAGGGTTTGCTGTTGCAGCGTCGAAGGTACCAAGGCCGGCTGCACGGACATTTCCGGACATCCGATCATGAGTCTGCTCCACTTCTTGTTCCTCTGCGGCAGTAAGCAGGTTGTTTCGGACTGGACCTTGGTCTTCAAAACCCAGGCGAGCTGGAGCACGAACATTCCGGCGCTGTCGTTCTGCCATCGGGTCCTAGAAAAGGGCAACCAAAGGAAGAGGGGCTCAGCAAGGATATCGGCAACCAAACCGATGGAACAGATGAAGGAGCAACAAGATTAGCAAGATGGATTCAAGCAGCAGAACAAGGAATATACTCGGGAATCCAGCCTCAACGAAAAGATGACAGATGGGGCACTGGAACCTAAGGGCTAATACCAAAGATCCACGCAGGAGCCAAGGTAGGGAGATAGCCAAGAGTTTAGAAACTTTTCCAAAATTCTACAAAGCAGAGAGAAAGATACTCAGACAAGTTCTAGATTTTTTTGCAAATAGTATAGTTTTCAAAATAAGATCCTCAAGGGCATCTACACGCGTAGGGTTTCGCTCCTAGGGCCAACCTTTTGCTCTGATACCACCGCTGTGGCGCCTCCCGACTAGGTGGAAGGCCACCATGTGCATAAGGCACCCGATCCCAGGATCAGTAGTCGGGTACGCACAACAATGATACAACACAGAGTACAATAATACATAAGCAGAGTACTTACATATACGTACAAGGAGATCCATCCAGGACAGACCCGGGATGGGCAAAAATAATCAACAGGTAAACTAGCGAAACAGCAGAAACAGGGCGGAAGCTGGGCAAAAACTACTCCACAGGCACGGTTGGGAACTAGGCTCGAAACCTTCAGAAGTCTTCGTAGTCGGCCTGGTCTTGGAGGAACTCGGTAGCAGTCGGATCTTCGTCTTCCACTCCAAAACCTACTATACATATATATGAAACAAGGTGAGTACTTTTCGTACTCAGCAAGCCGGAAATGATGCCATGTCGGTCAGACAGAAAGGCTAAAGGTTTAATTGCGAAAAATTGCCTTAGAAACTCTTTTCTTGCAAACACTAGTGAGCTTAAATTTTTGTTGTCGGACAGAGGCTCACGCCTCTATCCATTCCGCAAGTTGCTTTTCAACAACTCACCACTTAATGGATCAAGCATAAGCATATATGTTCTTATCATCTTTTGCTTCGTATTTGCTGGTCCTGTACTTCCCGAGTAGCTACAACCACTCGTTGACCCTGAGACTCGGCTACAACCAAATCTCAGCTGTGGCACTTGATGCCGCTACACTGGCTACAAACCAGTTAGCTAGTCGGCCGCCCTGGCTACAACCCGGGGGCTCATCATCGCTGCCTGGCTACAACCCGGGAGCATGATCATGGCACTAAATGCCCGCTAGCTGGCTACAACCAGCTAGCTAAAGTGGCTTCCCTGCACAAGAGCAAACTTGATCACTTGCTGCCCTGGCTACAACCGGGAGCTTGATCAATCCGTCTTCTGGCTACAACCCGAAGACATCAGTACAACTGCCGCCTGGCTACAACCCGGGGGCTTAAGTTTGCTGCCCTGGCTACAACCCGGGAGCATGATCTTATCCTGTTTTATTTTCATACCCTTGTTTATGGTGCTTAACACCCCGGACCACACAGATCCGTTTCTGGCCACACAGGCCTTCCGTTTACTCACTCGGCAAACTCTGGTCACGGTTCCCTTTCCATCAAACACTTTCACAAATCACTGGCAAACAAATCTACGCTATGGGAATCACCTTGCATCGCCCTTAACCGTGGGCACGGCTGTTCGAACAGTTCTGCTAAACTCTGCAGAGGGTGTGCGCTTTACCCATCCGACACGAAAATTACACCGAGTACTGGCCTGTACCCAGAAATTCGTGACAAGGCCATTTCCAAAGCCAGTCTAGAGTCATCCAATGCCAGCCGAAAGATCCACACAGGATTCAGTAGTCGGCACTGAACTTCCCTAAACCTACTATTTACTCGGCCAGGGGCATCCCATAATACCCGTCTGGTCGCACTGTAAGATGCTCGGATGGAATTCCCAAAGGAAACGGTCCTTAATGATGATACATAGCCAAGCCACACAGGCACTGTCTCTGTATATCAAGATTTTCACAACTTTATTTGTTTCACAAACACGCCGATACACGGAGTACCGGGTTTTTCAATCAGTTTGGTAAAACCCAACGTTTTTCCCAACGACAAACAACGTTGCAGAGCTAAGCCATTCTACTCGGCATCGTATCCTCAGATAGGATGCTAGCGTGCCATTTGTGGGGCTCTTCAAGGATGAAATGTAACAACATCCTACCAAATAAGTGCTACTACTAGGTAGGTCCATCGGTTGCGCTTGCAAAACCGAGGCCAACAGTTTAAAAAGGTGTAAACTAGGCATGCATAATATTTTCCAAACAACATAGTTTTGCATATATGGGAAACAATATGATCAAAGAGGCTTGCCTTGTTCCAAGGAGGGGTCTTCTTCGGCGAAGGCGGCTTCTGGATCGTCCACCGGTTCAGGTTCTGAACAAGCAGAAAGGAAACACTGATAAGCAGGAGAAGTAAAACACCAAGAAAAAGATCAAGAAGTAGTCGGCTGCAGAAAAGGGGGCAGTCGGCTGAACCAGGTTTGCAATCCGGGCGACAGAGCTCCAAAAACTTGAGAGGAGAACAAGAACTCAGCAGAGCTGGAGCTGGCCGGTTTGCAAAACAAAGAAAGAAGGGGGCACGGTTGGCCATATATATAGCCGACGTGCAAGGTTGAGGCACGGTGGAGCTGGGCAACGGGTGGAGCAAGGAAGTCAAGATGAACTGACAGGGATATGACAGGAAGTGACTTTGGAGTCCAACTGATCAGAGGAGTTGGCAGGCACTGTAGCTGCGACGAGACATTAAGGTCAAGGCTAGGACAGGTTGGAGAAATCTCACTGACCGGGCTTCGGACTGACCACTGGTCCAAGCGATGCTGCAGGTTATTGTCCATCGGTCCAAGTGGTGCTGAGGGCAGGTGAAGACTGGTTCTTCTCCACTTCGGTAGTCGGCGTCCAACGGCGGGTGCAACTCGGGGGACAAGGAAACAACAGGTCTCAACAAGGTAGTCGGCCACTTCACAGTGCTTACTCGGCAGCAAGGAGGTCCGAGTAAAACAAAGGAAAGGGCAGGATGCAAGGACTGAGTAGCAATCTACTCGGCTCAAGGGAGAAGGTAGTCGGCTGGCCAGGGAGGAAAACTGGGGCACAGCTGACAGGATAGGAGGGGAGCTCGGGAAAACGAAGACTAGCGGGAAAAGAAAAACGGGTCGTTACAACCCATGCATGCATGTTGTTAATCAATCATCAATTGCATGCATGCATGATGCAGCAGCAATGCTTTTTTTTTTTGCTTGCTAGTGCTGCATCCAGCAGCTAGACTGACTCAGCTACTAGTAGCAGCCTCAAGAGAATTCAGCTGGTAGACATGACAGTATGGTATCAGATTCATAGACCTCAACTAATCACCCCTTGATGCACTCATGCTCATGCAATCAATCAGATGACCACACATAGGAGCCATAGGACCATACCAGTACAATAGGACCAATATAGAGTACAACCATAGGAGCCACCATAACAGTACAATAAGAAAGTTTAAATTAGAATAATAATATGCTAAAATTCTGGTTCATCCTCGAGAGCAGTCTTCAATGCATTCCCATTGCCACCGAAATTCATCTTAATAGCATAAAATAAATGAAGTGCTATGATAGTTAGAGCTTGCACACACTAAGTATTAGAAAACTATGGTAGAAAGAAAATAGAGGTAGTATGGTAAGAATCGATATACCTAACATGTCACCACGACACCAAGCTTGCACACAATAAGTGCTTCCACAAGTTGTGGTATAAGTTGACTGCGATTTGGACTAATCACCCTCGCCACCAGTACTAAATGCAGATTCAGATGCTATTGTTGTCACAGGGATTGCCATAATGTCGCCGAGCATATTCTCAAAGTTGGGTACCTAATCCCTCCAAACTTCCACCAATAAATTATATCAAAATCTTGAGTCTCCTTAGGCAGTGGGGTTGCTCATCCAAGTACAATCTAACTCTGTGCGAATCTTGAGGAGAGACAGCTGGTTGTCCAGACATATATTGATCAAATATATCAAACACTTCATCTCCTCCATTACTCTAGACACCACTGCTAGAAGGTGCAGTAGGATCAGAAGTTCCAACGCCCTCCATATGATCTTGGTATTGCAGCACTAATTTGTACAAGTTCTCTCTAACTTCATTAATTTCATTCAATGCGTACTCATCTCCATAAATTTTCCTATAAGCTGCAGTCAACAGATGGAGTTTGTATCTAGGGTCCAAGACAGTAGCAATGGCCATAAGACCATGCACATCACTCCAATACTTCTCAAATTTTTCTATCATCAAATCTGACATTTTTTGTACATTTGGATCATCACTACTTGCCCATTTCTTCACAGCCATATAAATACCACAAATCTTGGGAAAAAACAGATTTGCCGTAGCATATTTACTACCCGAGAAAGCCTCAGTTGCATCAAAAAATATTTTCAATCTATCGCAAAGGTCCCTAGCAAGCTTCCAATCATTATTGGATGGACAATAAGGAGAAAACAACTTGTCACGAATACCAAGTTTTGCAAATACTTCTTGATATGGCAATGCAATGGTAAGCATGATATAAGTATTATTTCATCTAGTTTTGCAATCAAGGGCTAATTTTTTCTCATACTTAATGTTAAGTTCCTTAGCAACCTTTTCAAATTTCTCATGCTTTTTTGGTGTGGCTGACCAATATCCAACACTATCACGAACCCTTTCAATGTTTTTATCCATAATAGTCATGCCATCTTTCACAACTAGGTTCAAGATATGTGCACAACAACGCATATGCAAGAACTTTCCATCTAATATAAGAGTGTCAGTAGGCAACTTATCTAGCATCTTCTCCATTAGGTTGTCGTTGGTGCTACAGTTGTCAAGTGTAATAGTGGACAGCCTCCTCTCAATATTCCAATCGGCAAGAACATCATGAAGAACTTCACTTATAACTACACCGGTATGCGGGGCTGGCACATAAATGAACCTATAAAATAGAAAATATTGCAAGAAAGTGGAAACATTATTATAGACTCCGTAGTGGAAAGAAGCATGAAAATAGTGAATGTGCAGCACATATTGAATATACCTCAAAAGAAAACTTTTCAGGTTCCAATCATCATCAATGAAGTGAGCAGTGACTGCCATGTATCCTTTCTTTTGATGACTAGCTGTCCACATGTCAGTAGTGATGGCAACACGACTTTGGAGCTTTTGAAAATAATTAGTGATGGCCACCTTATTGACCCTAAGCAACTCAATGATATCCTTCCTAATTGTGTTTCTAGACACAACCTTGAACAAAGGTTGCAATGCAGCACAAAACTTTCTAAAACCAGCATGTTCAACAATAGAAAGTGGGTACTCATGGAGGCAAATCATGAGTGCAAGTTCTTTCCTAGCAACCTCTTCATCAAAGACATATTTCCCTAGGGTGACTCTCCCATCTGACTCTGTTTCCATCCTCAAATTGGATTGTGTAAGACCTTTTCTAGCTTGCCTAGACTTACAAGTTTTAATATGGTCTAACAAATGTTTAGTCCCATTACGACTTTCTGCTCCAAGCTTGTTGTGACACCATTTGCATTCAGCTTTCCATACACCATTTATTTTCTTCTTAACAAAATCATGCCAAGCTACTGATTTAAGCCTCTTATTATCAGGTTGTGTAGCTGTACCTTCTGAGTCCATGGCCGTGGGTTCTTGCTCTTCGATAGAGTTTGGAGTAGAGCTTGGTGCCAATGCAGCCTGGGACTCACTGGTGGCAGTCGGATTCGACATGCTGTCCAAAAAGAAGGTGCTAAAACGTGTTATTGTTAAAAACACAGATCAGGGCATCTATCCATTAAGAGTGTGTTTGGTTTAAGGGACCAGAGCTTCACCTGAGGTCGGACCGGCTAGTCGCAAATGAGATAGGGTGCCGCTGTCGCCTGCCCAAGGGCCCAGCCAGCTGCCGCCTGCAGCTGTCGCCTTGCCACTGTCGCCGTCGCCTGGCTGCCTAGCAGCCCTGCCCTGCCTTGCCCTGTCCAACCAGCTGCCGCCCGCCGCCTAGCTACCCTGCCGCTGCCGCCCGCCGCTTGCCGCTGTCGCCGTCACCTGGCTGCCTAGCTACCCTGCCCTACCCTGCCCAGCTAGCTGCCGCTGCCGCCCGCCACCTGGCTGCCCTGCCGCTGTCGCCCACCGCTTGCCGCTGTCGCCTGCCGCTGCCGCTCGCCGCCTGGCTGCCCTGCCCCGCCGCCCGCCCTGTGCCACTGCCGCCCGCCGCTACCGCCTGTGCCGCTATTGCCTGCCGCCCGCCGCCTGCCCCGTGCTGTCGCTGCCTGCCGCCTGCTGCTGCGAAGAGGGAGGAGGCGATGGGGAATCGGGGTCCTTGGGTTGGCCGGTTGGGGATTAGATTTAGGGTTGAGGAAGAGTGAGTTTATATAGTCTGGGCTAATGGGCTTACTGTTACTTCGGGGCCCCGCGGATGACCCACGGGTTCAGATTCTCCCCCGAACCCATACCCGCTTTTAATCGGGGCCCCGACCCCGAATACCCGTGGGTCCAAAATACCACCCGCCCTCGTAGGGGCCAGGTCTTGCCACCCCTAGGTGGGATCACCCTGTCAGCCTCACCCCGAGGCTGGACGCAGGGGTCCCACATGTCAGCTCTACCTCTCTCTCTCCGACTGACGCAATAAATATGATTTTTTAATAGAAAAATAATTCAACAATTCATAAATTTCCATTAAAATTGCATTTAAACTTCGGATGGTCATGTCTCAGCCATTCGAACTCCAAATTGACACGTTCAAGTCTCTTATTTCTTGTTAAAAAATGAAGAATCCAATTATGTGCTTTTCTTGTACTATTATTGCCTTTTGCTTAGTGTGTTAGTCTCGTTTTGCGTATCTCGTGTAGCTTTCAGCGTTTCGAAGGATCCCAAAGTGAAGATCAAGGTTTCGGAAGACAATCTCATTGAGCAAGGCAAGTCATACCACTCTTCTTGAGCATATTGAATCCCAGTTTGTGAAAATTACATTGATTTAAATTATTGCATTCACTTAGTTAAATTTCTCGCGCACTTAACTGTTTTACTTAGCAATTCCTATATTCCTTGTTATGGCCTTATTATTTGTATAACGTTTACCTTCGACAACTCTAGGTAATCAAAACCAACTAGTGAGAACTCTATATGTGGTGCTTTCTAGAAATTTCAGGTTTATGCTTAGCCATCCTTAATTAGAAACAACTTAGTGGTTTTTCAATAATTATAGACTTTGGGAATGACATTATCTAATCATGCTGAATGTTGGGCTAGTGGCTGGTTAACCGTGACATGTTGGGCTATCACACTCTGAATTTTTTTCCCCTTAAATATAGCCACACAAAATATACCTAAGAAAATATCCCAAGAAAAATAATTTAAATTGGCCAAATGAATTACTTAAATGTGAAAATGCAAAATAATAAATTATCATAGCTACGAATATTTTTATTATATTCCTCTTGCCAAAATACATTAACAGAATTTTTATTGGAATTTTTAGAGCACTGGAAGTGTTTTTAATAAATCAAAAACCAATATCGAAATTAAAATCTCACTAGAAAATCCTTTTTCTTCTTTTCTTCCTCCCTTTTTCTCTTTTTTTTCTTTTCCCTCCCATTGGGCCGACAGCCCAGTACTGTGCCGGCCTGCTCGCGCGGCCGGCACGCGTGCTATGCCTCCCCGCAGGCCCACCTGTCGATCGCTCGCCAAGCTTTCACTCTCACTGACCTATGGGGCCTGCCCGTCAGACCCCCACCCGCCTCACTCGCTCGCTCTCCCGTTGACAGGCCGGGCCCGCCTGTCAGCATCTTCGTCAACCTCCGTCCGAATCGGACGGAGGAGAAATTTTCCCCACCGCCGTCCGATTTTCGCCTCTGCCCACCTCCTCGCGCGCCCGTTCTAGATTCAAACCGTGACGGACTTGGTCCTCACCCATTCCCTCACGTTCCCCACGCCTCTCACCCGCTCTCGTGCGAGAATCGCGCGCACGACGCCACGGCCACTACCCTCAATCCCGTGCAAAATTGGGCCGTTGCAGCCACGATCTCCCCCGCCCGAGCTCTTACAAACCTTCGCCATCCTCTCCTCTTTCTTTTCCCTCAAACGCAACCGCTTCCCGGCTCCATGGCACCCCGCGCTGCATGATCCAGAGCGGCCGCCGCAAACCGCTGCCTTCAGTCGCTCATCGCCGCCATGCTAGCCACCGCCGGGCCTGTCTCGTGCCACCGCTAGGTTCGCTGCATCCCGGAGCGTCTAGGCCACCACCCTTGCGAGCTCCATCGCCTCCGGGACCCATCCTCTCCATCGTCCCCCTCGGTGAGTTCCGTCGCGAGCCTTCGGCTGAGTTTCCTCACCGCCCCGGTCAGTTTTTCTTTCCCCTAACCCCTTTCACATCTTCTTGTGGGAGCCATGGGCCCTGGGTACCTCACTACAAGCACATGGGCCACTCGGATAGAGGATGGGCCAGATCATGTAATTAGAGATAAGATAGCACCCGGCAAGCTGTGCCTTGTACAATAAGGAAACATAGCCTTAGTCGGATAGGATTCTATCTCTAATAAGGAAATCCCTTGGTCGTATCCGACTGGGATCCTTACCATGTACCCCTGTCCCCTAGTATATAAAGAGAGGCAGGGCGCCTCATGAGGGCACACCAGATCATTGATCACAAATCCACCTCAGAGGAATAACACCTCAACTGGACGTAGGGTATTACCTCACAACGAGGGCCTGAACCAGTATAATTCCCTCGTGTTCCTCTGCAATCCACCGAATTCCAGGTCGCCGAGTACCCCCATAGTATTATTGCCGGTGCAAAGCATCGACAGTTGGCGCGCCAGGTAGGGGACCGGCGAGTTCTTCATCAACAGATTCGATGGATCCCATCAACGGAGTCAGGAGCGACAAGTTCTCCAACGGAGACACCATCACCTTCGGGAGCCTTGATTTCGTCGCCGATCAACTCGGCAACCTTTCTTTGGCTGAGGCAGATCCGATCTTGCCAGCCAAGGAACCAGCCGGCGTTGCGCCAGTCGGCCCCAGGGACATCACCATCTCCTTCGACGATCTACTACGACAGTCCCTCACGTCGCCGGACATCGGGACAACTCTCTCCTTCGACGTCCGGCTCGCACTAGGCCTTGAGCCAGCGCGGGTTAGGCCGAGAGGGGGAGAGATCGCCCGTCTCCCGTACGGATTCGGTGACACTGTGCATCTACAACCCGCGCAGCAGACCCAACCTCCAGCGATTCAGTTTGGACACGGTCACGAACCGTTTCAGATTGGATCTAGGGAGGTCGGAGTCGTCCTAACTCCGATAAACTACTCGGAGTCCGACACTAAGTCGGATGGTGGTTCGAGCATCAACTCGGACTCCACCTTGGCAAGCTTCCTCCTCCCCCGCGAGATCTTCATGGCTTCAACGCCACCTTCCGAGGTGCGCCGACTGCAAGAGGAGCAGCATGAGGAGGCGCGCCGAGTACAACAACAAGAGGAGGCCAACCGACAAGCTCGCAACGACGGGCTTCGACAAGCTGGGCGAGCCGCCCAGCAGCAGATCCTCCGAACCAAAGTCGGCGACCACGATGTCTTCGTCACGCCACAACAGAACGTCGTGGCCGCCGCAACTCTGCTGGACACGCTCCAGTTTGGGCCGGACCATCAGGCCACACCAACCATCGCCAAGATCAAGGCGATGATTACTGCTGCCGCCTGCCAGCAGCAAGAACAGTCAGGCAACACTCACATACCGACCCGTCGAACGGGCTCTCCAGCGGCGGAGTCATCTGCATCAGCACGACGACGGGCAGCCGGCTCCACCCGGCAGCATGAAGAATCCCGCCAAACAACACTCGGCAATACCAACTACGACAACCGGCGGCGTCACCAATACGACCGCCGACACAATCAAGACCTCCGATTGCGGTTACAACGCGATCTTCGCCACACCCTAAGGGCCCGGCGCGAAGAACGCGAAGAAGACGAACGCCGCCGGCTGGAGGATGAACACGAGCGCTTCGGTCTCCATTATGAGCGGCTACACCGCCAAAACCAAAGCCCAAGTCCTCACGATAATGAAGGCATTCCAGCCTTTACTCGGGAGTTACAGGACGTCCGATGGCCAGTCGGCTTTAAGCCTACCGGAATTGAAAAGTACGACGGCAAGACCAACCCAGAGTCCTGGCTCACCGTTTACGTCCTAGCAGTTCAAGCTGCTGGGGGCGACAGCAGAGCCATGGCTAACTACCTCCCAGTCGCGTTATCCGACTCGGCGAGGACATGGCTGACAGGCCTCCCAAGGCGGTCGATCGGTTCCTGGGGACAACTCAGGGAGCGGTTCATCGCAAACTTCCAGGGGACCTACGAGAGACCGGCTTCTGAGCACGACCTCTACCAACTGCATCAGAAAAAGAACGAGTCTCTACGGGAATTCATCAAAAGGTTTTCCGAGAAGCGCAATCAAATCCCAAGCATCAAAGACGAGGTCGTCATCGCCGCCTTCCGCAAGGGAGTAAAAGACGCCCCGCTCATCGCGAAGTTCACTCGGAAGCCACCATCCACCGTCCGGACTCTCTTCGACATGGCCAACAAATACGCCGACTCAGCTGAAGCCGTCGCGGAGGCCTTCGACGAGAAGAAGGAGCCCCGACAAAAAGACAACAGGGCAAAAGCCGACAACGAGCCGCCTCAGAACAAGCCTGGCAGCCGCAAGCGGAAGTCAGACAACGAGGTGGCTAACATGGAGCGCAGTCGGTCGCGGCCCCAGCGGAACAACGACTACCAGAAAGTCATGAGCGGGCCTTGCCCCTTTCACCCCAAGGGCCGGCACGCGGCCAAAGACTGCCACATGCTCAAGAAGTTTGCCTCCGAGCAGGCTTCATCATCTGGCGCCGACAAGGACAAGGACAAGCCAGACTCGGGTCCGGCTGATGACTTCCAGGACCCCCAAGCCGAACTCAACCACATCTTCGGGGGGCCACTCGCGTACGAATCCAAGCGCAAGCAGAAGCTATCAGCGCGGGATATTAACGCGGTCTCCACAACGGATACCCCCCAATACCTGCGCTGGTCCGAAATGGCTATCACCTTCAACCGCGCGGATCACCCAGATCGGGTTTCCCACCCAGGACGATACCCACTCGTCCTGGATCCGGTCGTCAAAAATATTAGGCTGAAGAAAACCCTCATCGACGGAGGCAGTGCGCTCAACATCCTGTTCGCCAAGACTTTGGACGAGATGAGAATTCCTCGTTCAGAACTACGGCCGAGCACCGCGCCCTTCCATGGGATAATCCCCGGCTTGTCATCAACCCCACTCGGGCAGATAACCTTGCCGGTGACCTTCGGCACGCGGGACAACTTCCGCACAGAAAACCTCTCCTTCGAGGTCGCCGACTTCGAAACCGCGTATCACGCGATACTCGGACGACCGGCCCTCGCCAAATTCATGGCGATACCGCACTACACATACATGGTGCTGAAGATGCCCGGGCCAGCAGGAGTCCTCTCCCTCCGCAGCGACGCTAAGCAAGCCTTCACCTGCGACAAGGAGAGCTGCGAGCTGGCTCAAACACAAGAAGCGGCAGTCGGGCGCGACAGCATCCGGCAAGCCGCTACATCTGAAGTCGACCAAGATCCAGTTCCGGCGAAAAAAGCAGCGAAGTCGGGAATTTCAGCGGACTCTGACACGAAGAAGATCCCCCTGGACCCTTCCGACCCCTCCAAGACTGCCTTAGTCGGGACCGGACTCGACCCCAAATAGGAAGACGCGCTCGTCACCTTCCTCCAAGCCAACAAAGATATCTTCGCGTGGAAACTGTCCGACATGCCGGGCGTACCAAGGGAGGTGATCGAGCACGCCCTACACGTAAAGCCAGACGCCAAGCCGGTCAAACAACGGCTGCGGCGCTTCGCTCAAGACCGCAAGGATGCTATCCGGGAGGAAATCACCAAGCTCCTCGCAGCCGGCTTCATCAAGGAAGTCTACCACCCGGACTGGCTGGCCAACCCAGTCCTGGTCCGGAAGAAAAACGGTAAATGGCGCATGTGCGTCGACTACACCGACCTCAACAAAGCGTGCCCCAAGGACCCATTTGGTCTTCCCAGGATAGATCAGGTGGTTGACTCCACGGCGGGGTGCGACCTACTCAGTTTTCTCGACTGTTATTCGGGATATCATCAAATTAGCTTGAGGGAACAAGACTGTTTAAAAACATCTTTCATCACGCCGTTTGGAGCGTATTGCTATATCACAATGCCGTTCGGTCTGAAAAACGCAGGCGCAACCTATCAAAGGGCTATTCAGCGGTGTCTGCACACTCAGATCGGGCGCAACGTGGAAGCCTACGTCGACGATGTGGTGATCAAGTCTAAATCCAGACAAGACCTCATTACCGACTTGGAAGAAACCTTCCAAAACCTTCGAAGATTCAAGATGAAGTTGAACCCGGACAAGTGCACCTTCGGGGTGCCGTCTGGGAAGTTACTCGGCTTCATCGTCTCGCACCACGGCATCGAGGCTAACCCGGAGAAAGTCAACGCCATCAAGAACATGGCGCCCCCGACCAACCTCAAAGACATCCAGAAGCTGACAGGCTGCATGGCGGCACTCAGTCGGTTTATCTCCCGACTGGGCGAACGGGGCATGCCCTTCTTCAAGCTCCTCAAAAAGGCGGACACCTTTCAGTGGACCACGGAAGCCCAGCAAGCCTTCGAAGACTTCAAAGAATTCCTCACATCACCCCCCGTGCTAGCGTCACCCCTGCCCCAGGAACCACTAATGCTTTATCTGGCGGCAACAACACAGGTAGTCAGCACGGTGCTGGTAGTGGAGCGATCCGAACAGGGTCATCTTCAAAAAATACAACGGCCAATCTATTTTGTCAGCAAGGTCCTTGCCGACTCCAAAACAAGATACCCGCAGGTCCAGAAGCTGCTATACGGCCTACTCATCACAGTCCGAAAGCTGGTGCACTACTTTCAAGCACATCAAGTCACGGTGGTCACAGCGTTTCCACTCGGGGATGTCCTTCATAATCGCGAGGCCACCGGCCGGATCGCTAAATGGGCACTCGAGCTGATGGCGTTTGACATCACCTTTCAGCCACGGACAGCTATCAAATCTCAAGCTCTAGCCGACTTCGTGGCCGAGTGGACAGAAGTTCAACTCCCAACACCAACAACAAAGCTAGAGTACTGGACAATGTACTTCGACGGTTCCTTACGGATCGGCGGTGCCGGGGCTGGTGTCATACTGACATCCCCCACTGGCGAAAAGTTGAAGTACGTACTACAAAATCCACTTCCCGGCTTCCCACAACGTCGCCGAGTACGAGGCTCTTGTTCACGGGCTCCGCATCGCCATATCACTCGCATACGTCGACTGGTTGTGCGCGGAGACTCCCAACTCGTGGTCAACCAAGTCATGAAAGACTGGACATGTCTCGACGACACCAATGGCGGCATACTGTCAGGAGGTCCGCAAGTTGGAAAACAAGTTCGACGGGCTGGAAATCACACACGTCCTGCGTCAATACAACGACGCGGCCGATGAAGCTGGCAAACATGGGATCCAAGCGAGAAGCGTCCCGACTGGAATCTTCGTCGAGCAACTTATGGAGCCATCAGTCAAGAAGAAACCGGCACAAGAGCAGTCGGGAGGCGAGCCTACCCCGACCACCGACGAAGTGCTGCACATATGTCAAGACTGGAGGGGTCCTGTTCTCAAATTCCTCCTGGACGATGAACTCCCAGAAGATCGCAATCAAGCCGATCAAATCAAGCGTCGAAGCAAAAGCTTCCTGCTAGTCGGAGAAGACCTGTACCGAAGGAGCGCATCCGGTGTCCTCATGCGCTGTGTCACCACCGAGGAAGGCAAGCAGATCCTGCAGTCAATCCACTCGGGCATATGTGGCAACCACGCTGCATCCAGGACGTTAGTCGGAAAAGCTTACCGGCAGGGATTCTTCTGGCCCACCGCAGTCACAGACGCCAAAGACATCGTTCGCAAGTGCGAGGGTTGCCAGTTCTTCGCAAGACAGACAAATCTTCCCGCCCAGGAACTCCAGACTATCCCCATCTCTTGGCCATTCGCAGTATGGGGGCTCGACATGGTCGGGCCATTCAAGAAAGCGCCAGGAGGGTTCACACATTTATTCGTCGCAGTGGATAAATTCACCAAGTGGATTGAGGCTAAACCTGTCGCAACAATCACAGCGGCACGAGCAAAGGACTTCATCTTGAGTATACTATACCGGTTTGGGGTCCCTAACCGCATCATAACCGACAACGGCACTCAGTTCGCGGCAGGCCTATTCCAAGATTTCTGCGACGACTTCGGCATCAAGATTTGCTATGCGTCTGTGGCACACCCGCGGAGCAACGGGCAGTTGAGCGAGCCAACGGCATGGTCTTACAAGCATCAAGGCCAGGATATACGACCGACTACAACCATATGCGGGTCGGTGGTACAGGAACTACCATCCGTTCTCTGGTCTCTCAGAACACGGTTAGTCGGCAACAGGGCAATCCCCTTTCTTCCTGGTCTACAGGTACTGAGGCCATTACCGACCGAGATACAGTTCGGGCTCTCCGCGAGTCCGGGCTTACTCCGAAGACGATTCCAACAGCACCGACTGATCGAATTAGATCAGCTGGAAGAAGCAAGAGACGCCGCAACAATCCAGTCGGCAAGGTATCTTCAAGGCCTGCGTCGCTACCACAATCGCAATGTCCGTGGCCGCGCCTTTTTGGTCGGGGATCTCGTTCTAAGGAAGATACAAACCACCAAAGGACAGGCATAAACTATCCCCCATCTGGGAAGGGCCGTTCATTATAGCCGAGGTCACGCGGCCAGGCGCCTACGACTGAAGACAAAAGAACGGCGTCCTCATCACCAACTCATGGAATATAGAACAGCTACGTCCTTTCTATACCTGAGTCTTACTTTTTCCATGTGTACAGTTTTTCCTGACTCACTACGCCGCTTGTTCCAATCGAGTAGTGAGTCGGGGGCTGCATGTATATATGTTTCTGTCAATAACATACAAGCTTATCTCACCTCGGTTATGAAGCCTTGCCACGACTGATGCATTCGCCCGAGTAAGCATCTTCCTCCGAACGATTTTTATCAAGTTCTATCGAACTAGCTCGGTGCATGCTACATGGTCGGGTAAAGCTAATGACAGCCGAATAATAAGTTTGGCGGCACGACACATATATCACACATGATCGTATATGAAAGCATATGTATACACCGACTACAAAATATATTGCCTTTACAGACCCAGGTCTCGGGTAATGCTTCAGCAGTCGGCTTCGCCTGTGAGATCAGCTCCAGCGCTTCCTCGGGCGTCGTCTCCTCAGAAAATCCCTCCCGATGGCCTCAATGTCCGCCCTCGGTAGATGGACTTGGTCATTGCTAGGTCTGGGCCACGCCGGCGGCAACCCGCTCGTCTGAGTACCTTTTCAGGGCACTCGGCGCGTCCTCGAGACGCCCCATTATTTGAGGAATTCTGCTACAGCTGGTCCCCACTGAGCGGGGATCCACAAGGTCAAGGAGCCCCTTCACGACCCGACGAGGGCCTCCCGTGACTCCCTGATTGACCTTATCTCCTCCGTGTAGAACCGGTACTTTGGGCCTGGACGTTGGCTCTCATGCCTGCCCAGATCGGCCGGCAAGTAAGCTTGTCAGGATCGGCTACACACAGGGTGAATAATGTATTGGCTGAGATCACAGTCGGGTTGAGGACTTACTTTCGTAGTCGGCCTCCCACCCGGCCACGGTCTTCTCCAGTTCGGCCTTCTCCTTACCAAGCTCGACGACGGCCTTCTCCAACTCGGACTTCTCCCGGTCAAGCTCGTGTGTTGCCTTTGTCAGGTCGGCCTTGACCCTTTCAAGCTCGGCCTTGGCTTCTTCGGCCTCCTTCAGCTGCGACTCCCTCTCCGCTTCGAGGTCTGCACCACAGATTAGCCAAGAGCTCAATCACGCAGTCATGAACACCACCAAGCAGTCGGATCGACGTAGCTGGATGATTACACCCAACGGTCCAGTCGGGGAGATATGCTCGAGGATTTTACCTCTGATCTTCTCGGCTAGGGCCCATGTCTCAGCCCTGAGCTGATCAGCGCCGCTCTTCAGCCAGGCCTCCCTCCTCGTGTGACGCGCCTCCATCTCGGCCTTCAATGCCCGGAGCTGTTGTAATTCCGCGAGGTGGGGAGCATCTCGACCAGGATCTCTGTCATCGCCTCGTTGCGGTCGACGAGCTTCTGCTCAGGACAAGGAACAAAACCGACGACAGAGTCAAACATCAAGACAACAAGATTGCTGGAGCTTCACTACAAGAATCATACCGCGACCCCTTGGGACCCGTTGATGGCGGCACGAAGCAGGCTCTCGCGCTCTCTCCTTGCGACGACTTCATCGAGCCTGAAGCTTTTCATAGTGCCGTCGCGAGTGGTCCACGAGAAGGTCCGGGGCATCACACGTGGGGGAGCTTTCGATCCGAGGCAAATGTGGGATCTCCGGTGGCGGCGGCAACGGCGACGATGGCGATGACGATAACCATGATGGCGACGGGTCCTGGCCTCGGCATCGCCTTCCCCTACAACATTGGGACCGGCTCGGGGGATCCGTCCCCCGCTTCCGCGCGACGTATGGTGCCTCGGGGGCTGGGGCCTCAGTTTCAACAGCACCTCTCGTCGAGTGGCGGTAGTGGCCCTGTAGTCGGAGCCACCTCGGTTTCAGCGACCGGGCTGGCCGCCGGCTCAGCAGGTGTGTTCGCTGCTGCTGGACTCGGCTGGGGCGGACTCATCAAGCAGAGCAGATGGGTCGACCTTTTTGAGGTCGATATCGGCCCGCTTCCTGCACAACGAAGCAAGACATCAGGACTGTATTTTAACATACAACGACTACAGAATGCTTGGAGTAGCGCACCTCTTGGAAAACTTCAGCTTCCTGCTAGCGTGCCCGCTCCCCGGCGAAGCGCTAGATCGGCACTCGCCCCGGTCGGTGTCGTCGACGGCAGAGGCATGTCGGCCTGAGTCGGCCTCGACTCTGGTACGGTTGGTTCGGGTTCCTTCGCCCCAATCGGCCTCTGCCCTGATTGGCCCTTGGCGGCGCTGTTGCTGAGTACGACGACGTCGAGCCCAAGCCTGCTGCTCTCAGCCTGGGACTCGACCGCAAGTGGGCGTTGTGCAGCGGTGTCCTTTATCTTCAAGCTAACCGCTCATGGCACGCGCTGTCATGCCCCCTCGCCCGATATAAAATTGGCTTCTTCCCGCTCTCTTGGAGCCGGGTGGGCATCAGAGGGACTCCTTGGCCTCTTCCTCGGCGCGACCGCGGACAGATGGACGAGAATCTTCATCAAATTCCTCGTGCCACTACAAGCAAGTCGACAAGATACCATCAACGCAAGGTTGAACAATCATCGTTCCATAGGCGTTCACCACAGAAGAAAGTAGAAGGTTACCTTGGTCCGCGGCTGGATGAAGCTATAAGGCAGCAACTCGGCGGTTATCATCTTCGGGTGGCAACGACCCCTTCGGAGAAGAAGCCAAAACAGGGTATCGGTTACTGCCCTTGTCCGCTGTCTCGCTGCTCACCCGGTCGGATCGTGTTTACCTCTGAAGGCCCAGCCGAAAGCGCTTCTCAGCTTCAGCGGCTGGACGCGCCTCGTCAGGAAACGACGAGCCACCCAGGCCCTGTCAAGCCGGCCCTTTGAGGTGGTCTATCTTCGTCAGCAATATGTGTGCCTGGCCCAGTTCTTCAAAGGTTGGCTCCGAAGACCAGCTTGGCAACACCGCCGCGGCATACCAGTAAACGGGCGCAAGGAAGGAGCTAGATCGGCACAGTAAAACCACTCCTTGTGCCAGCCCTTCAGAGAAGATTTCAAGGGCAAATCGATATATGTTTTCTTCCCGTCACTCCTTAGTTGAAGACCAGCCCCCCCAATCACACTGATATTACTCTTGGAAGGCTGGGGCTTGACATGGGACAAGTGTCGGAAGAGGATGAAATGGGGCTCAACGCCCAAAAAGCACTCGCAAAGAGTAACGAATATGGAGATCTGAAGGATTGAGTTGGGATTTAAATGCACCAACTCCAGCCCGTAGAAATCAAGGATGCGCGGAAGAAATCAGACGACGGAAGACACAAGCCCCGATCAAAGAAAGAGGCGAAAAACTACCGTTTCACCAGGCCGGGGGTTGGGGCTCGACTCATCCCTCGCCGACCGCCAACGGATCACTTCTTGGCTGGGCAACTTCAGCTCGCTCTCCAACCGTTCAGCTTCACCGAGCCGCAATCCGAGATCGGCCAAGAACTCCCTGGCGCACCCGCAGGATTCGTCGCCTTCGCATGACTGGAGGTGTTGAGATTTGGGGGAAAGCAAATCGGGGGCTTGGAATAAACGAAGAGGATTGAAAATCGCCCGAGTCTGGGTGGGGAACGGCTGCTGCTAACCCTAGCCGGGCGGGAGGCGAAAAGCTAGGCGCGAAGTGGAAGATGAAGAGATTGGTTGCTTTGGGGAAGACGATGGAATCTTTTTCTCTCTCCCCATCCTTTTATAGCCTGAACCGACTAGATGGGCCCAGGCCTACACAGTTGTATTGGGCCGACAAGATATGAGTTCCTACAGTAGCATGCTCCATGTGGGCCGCCCGCAGGCTGAGTTGAAATTATAGCGCTGGTGCTACTCACAGGAATCGATGAGGTAAACAGATATGCTTCATGAGAGCCTTACTGCTAAACAAATATGTTTGGGTATCTGTTTTATCCACCAGGTCTCGAGGATATATCCTTATAAGGATCACAAGCTGGTCTTCATTAAATTGGGGATGCAGGTATCTTCTCGGGAACACCTGACCACGTAATGGATTTATTTTCATAAAGTGGAACTCGGCCTACATGCGTGGCCATCAGTTGCCATGAGCAACATTATTCCAGCCGACATGACGCTGAAGAGTCTAACTTTCGAGTAGTGCACTACTCGGAGAGACTATAAATTTCTCATTCCCGCTGACATGACGCGGAGGAGTTAACTTCTAGGTGGACGCCACTCGGGAAAGACTATAAACTCATATTCCGACTGACATGAAGTCGAAGAGTCCTATATACGAGTAGCCTCCTACTCGGCAAGACTATAAATTATATTCCGGTTGACATGATACCGAAGAGTCTCATATACCAGTAGTAATCTACTCGGGAAAGACTTCCAGGTTAAAGATCTTTGACTTTATGTTTAATTGTCTTCACAATTAAGCACAAAGTCGGGGGCTACACCTAATAGGTGCGCCTATTCGGCGCACACTATTCATTTATCTACATGAAGCCCTTCATAGCCTCGCTGCCAGCTGACATGAAGCAGGACTCGGGAAGACTTACTCGGACAAGGAGTACTCGGGAGCATCGCACTCGGGTAACCTTCACCGTGGAGGATGAGCACTCGGCATCAGCTGTGACTCAACTATGAAGGTCTCAGGGGCTACTGTGGGAGCCATGGGCCCTGGGTACCTCACTACAAGCACATGGGCCACTCGGATAGAGGATGGGCCAGATCATGTAATTAGAGATAAGATAGCACCCGGCAAGCTGTGCCTTGTACAATAAGGAAACATAGCCTTAGTCGGATAGGATTCTATCTCTAATAAGGAAATCCCTTGGTCGTATCCGACTGGGATCCTTACCATGTACCCCTGTCCCCTAGTATATAAAGGGAGGCAGGGCGCCTCATGAGGGCACACCAGATCATTGATCACAAATCCACCTCAGAGGAATAACACCTCAACTGGACGTAGGGTATTACCTCACAACGAGGGCCTGAACCAGTATAATTCCCTCGTGTTCCTCTGCAATCCACCGAATTCCAGGTCGCCGAGTACCCCCATAGTATTATTGCCGGTGCAAAGCATCGACACTTCTCCAGGACCTCCTGAGCATCGTCCGCTGCCTAATCGCCAGTGATCTTCGCCGGAGCACCCCTTTTATCGACATCCCGAACCTCGGCTACCGCCAACTCCCTCTGTTCGCCGTCGTTCGCCGCACTCCGGTCACCGCGAGCCCTCGGTGAGCACCCCATCGCCTTCCTCACCTTCCCCGCTGCTCCTCGCCGCTCTTCGCCATGCCTGATGGTCGCCGGCGGCGATTGGGCTGGGCGCTCCGCCGCGGCGCGGTCACGCCAGCGGGATCCTGTCCCTTCGGCCCCAGCCGTCCGATCTGCTTCGTCAGATCTAGACCGGCCACGTGGCGCCCCCACGGGCACCCGCTCCCCAGCCATGTCAACGCCACCTAGGCGCCGTGTTGGCTCATTGGCCCGCCGTGGCAGCCACGTGGCCATTTCCCCGCTGGGCCGTGGTGGACTTGGTCCACCGTGCGCCGCCCTTCCCCCGTGTCACTGACTGGTGGGACCCGCCTGTCGGCGCCGGTTCCCCGGGGTCCAGTGACGCAATAATTCCTTTAATTATGCAATAAATTGTTTAATAATTAATTTAATAGGGAAATCACTGTTAAAACTTCAAAAATTCATAACAAATTCATACGAAACTCCGATTAAATCCATTCAAATTTCATTAAATCCAGAAAAATACCAAGAATCCATTAAAAATACTTTTAACTCTTAGTTGACTGCCCATATGTACTGGTTTTAATTGTTTGTGTGTGGTTCGCTATAGAATCCGACGCTATCGACTCTCTCGTGTACTACGAGGTCGTAGCCGAGTACGTCGAGCCGGAGTAAGACAAGTCACACTGTAATCTTGTGGCTAAAATGTTTTGTTTAGTTAAATAAATATGCATGTTTTTATTATTTCATGTGGTATGAATTATGAATTTCATGTAGTATGGATGCTTAGCCATGCTTAGAAACTATTAGTTCACCTAGGAATTAAATATTATCATTTACATTCATGGTTCGACTTTATGTTGGGAAATATAACATTGGACATATTACTATTAAATTACTAAAATTTGATCCAAATGGTGGGCTATGGGTGCACGGTTTTACTAGTCGCACCATGGCAATTAAGAACCGGTTCGCGGGAACCCCTTAGGCAATTACTCGTACTTTCCACAAGCCAGCGTGGGCAACGGCTGGGCTTATAGCGTCTCTTCTCCCTCTCCTAGGCACCGATGGTGAGGATGGGTGTGATGGAGTTGGGTCGGCCCGGGGTAGGGTTGATCGGCTTTCGGATCCATTGTGGCGCAAGGGGGGTAGCCTGGCCGATGTGGGGTGTCCTGGCGGCAGGTGCAACCTCAGTATGGTGTGGATAGTTTAGGAGAGGTTGCCGTGAATGTCCTGTCACAGCCTCTCGCAGGGTGTCGTGGGTGACACGTCGGTGCACGGAATGTGTGGTGGGGGGGGCTGTGTCTTGTGGGTACAGTTGTACACCGCTGGCCAGAGTTAAAAACTATTTGAATAGCCGCGCCCGCGAATATGGGCGATTGGTCAAGACTCACCGTGATTAGCCTCACCCTTACTTAGTTAACTTGACTTAATAGAACTGGTATAGTTCAGATGGATGGTTGGGCCTAGTTAACGTGGTGTAACGTTAATCAATAGAGGATTAATATTGTTCAATTAATTAACCTTTTACTGTTTGCGAACTACTAGTTCCAACTGCTTTTACGTAAATAAACATTTAGCCTATCTTTGTCTCCCGTGCATTGTGCATATTTATGGTGTGTATTTGTTGTGTACGTGTGGTGTACCTCAGTCTTGCTTCTTTCCCTTCAGGGTGAACCTGTCTAACAAGATCAGCAAGAGGGGACTATGCTGCTCCGACATCAAGATGCCTAGTCGAATAGAAGCCTCCCTTGGCTAGTGTGTAATAGCATACTCTTTCCTTTAACGATGCATTTATGCAATATAATTTACTCTGTTTAAGACCACTCTGTTATGGCAACCTTCTGAAAATTGTGTCCACCCTGGCTTCCTGGATAGGATTTATACACATGAATGTTCAGGAATTTCCGGTAGTGGAATTCTGGGCGTTACATGGGCTCTTCTTCAGAAACGTTCTCAAACTCGGATGTCGGTTGGGCATCGAGGTTACCTGGTTTGTTAAAGTCATAACCTCGGCCGTTATAAGACTGGTCTTCAGGCCTCTGTTGCAAAGCATAAACTAAATACAACCACATACTTAACCGTTAGCTAGTCCCATCATAACAAAAAGACACCACTGAGAGGCAAATGAGGGGGGCCCCCTAGTTTGGTCGGACTGTCTCTGCAAATGCAGGCCAGGCACGGCGAAGAATCGCATGGGGCATAGACCACGTCCTCTCGCCCCAGAGCACCTGGCCAAGGACAAGGTCTTATATCGGTCTTTGTGTTAGATTGGAATAAGTGAAAGGTTACATCACGATCTTGGCTCTGTCGGCATCTTACCGTTCTCCAGTATTACGATACATGGCTGACATTGCCAAATCAAAATGTGCTGTTTGTGCAGGTAAAGGGTACCACATCTTATCAGAGTAAAATTATTTGAATAGTCCGCGCCCTCGGTTATGGTAAAACTAGCACTCGACCCAAGCTTATACTTTTCTTCTAAAAGATGGTAAGTTGGAATAATGCACACTGCCCTAAGCAGGTGACTAGCCTTGGGTAAAGGCCGGGTTTGCGCGGATACGCAACCGTAATAATACTGACTAGATTTGGATCTGCTCAAATAATGGTCAATTAAATCTAAATGTTTCAAACTATGCTTTATGCAAAACTTCAACCCTATTATGTCAATCCTTGTCACTTCCTTTCATTACAGGCATTTTTGGTATGACTTGCTGGAGTATGTGGCGCGGTACCAATTCTGGCTCAACTCCTCTGCATCATTGATAAGCGAATATTAAGAAAAGAGTAAGTTTTC
>RYFJ01003465.1:0-153028 GCA_003991445.1 Oryza meyeriana var. granulata | reverse complement strand
TGCAGACTGATGATATACATCTCTCAAAAGGAGACATACTTAGGTCCCAATGTAGGCAGTACAAATTCTGGAACAATTGCTATAGGATCAGTGAGTATGATAGAGCTTGCCTCGATAGCAGCTATAAGGTCTTCTTGAACCCTGGTGGGTCCCCTTAATCCTGCACCTATACCAAATAATATCCAAAAGGATGAATAGAGCAAGGAGAAAGAGGAAGATGAAGAACCAAATGAGGAGGAACCAGAACCAGAACCAGAACCAGAAGTGGAAGCAGTAGGAGGATCCTGACACACCCATTATTCCACCACCCAGCAGCCTATACCACAACTAGCCATCCCACCATCACCCACAACCCCCTGAACTGGACAAACATGCCACAAGAGATACAAGTTGGACCATGTAGGCAAGCCCCCATTGCCACCCCAGCCAGAGCAAACCCAATTCCCAATCCATGGCTTCACTACCATCAAGCTCTAGCTCTATTCACCCATCAGGAGTGTTAGCCCGTGGGCAAGCATGGGCATTCGGCTAACTGCGTATTGCACGTCACTGACTACTAGGTACCAGGGAATAAGGATCACAACAATAGGGCCGAACAAATGCTGAAAAAGTAGCGGCAATGGCAGCCTTGACGTTGGTGGGTCTTTAGGCAGGACAGCAAGGGCCTTTGGAGATGGTAGTGGCAACACGGCGATCAGGATCATTTACCTTCAGGCCTTTAGGCAAGAGAGTGTCTTGACACCAAGCAACCTGCATGCAGACTTTGGGTTTGGAAGTAGCCGTATTTTACTTTTGGGTCAGAATAGCAACGTGATGCACTAAGAAATGAGAATGTATTATATCATGTATGGCGTTGTAATGTGCCTTTGTGTAATATGCAGTACTAGAGACAGGGACAGTAGCTCAGTTGGACTATTGTGTTATATTAGAACTCATGTACCCTGGCTGTACATAACCTGATGTGTGCACTGCTATATTAGCTATGTTGTGTGCTATGAGGAGTTTATGATACTATTTGATGGTTAGGAAAGAGAGAAGGGTGACCCATAATAATAATTAATAATAATAGTCATAATCAGAGAGAAGAGAGCATGCTGCGTGTCTCCAAACGCCATTCAAGTAAATAATTAGAAAATCTACCTTAGTTGCCACCCCAGACAAATAGAGTGCGGATTCATTGCCTGCGTACTCATTTGTTCCAGAAGAAAGGCTTTCCTAATACATCTGAATGACCTCTCCAACTATATCATGCAGGATGACAATCGCCATGGGCTTAGCTGAGCAAGATCTTGTTATTCGGCTGGGCTCCAATGCAAAAACACTGATGGAGCAATCCACCTTCTGAGAATCAAAGTGTTCCTGCCGCCGGTCAAGGACAGCTTCCCAAGTTTCCCTGAACATGGAATGCCGAAGCTTTAGCAGCTAATTATTGGATCGGAAGAGTTTAACAGATATCTTAAAATTTATGGAGAACTCTTAGGAGGGAGGTCCCAGAGAATCAGAACCGTATACTTGAAGTGGTACTAGCTAGTCTAGCACCCAATGGATTACGTCGACTTAATGCAGGAGTAGTTTAGGAGAATTTCTACAGACTCATCCACCAACATTTTCTAAGGCTGTTGACCCACTTGAGGCTGCTGATTCTAGCAACAATTGAGAAGAAATTAGAGACTGTGGGCTACTCAGATGAAGAGAAAGGTACGATATGCATCACATCCAACTAAATGGACCAGCAGCCAACATGGTTAGCAAATTTTCGTAATAACAGGGCGAACAACCACCCCATCAGCTGGGAGGAGTTCAAAGAAAATTTTTGTAAGTCTCATGTCCCACAAGGAAAAGTCGATCTCAAAAGAAAAGAATTTGACAATCTAATGGCAAGATGGCAAGAAAGTAACAGACTACTTGAACAAATTAATGAGTGGCAAGATAGCCCCAGAGGATGTAAACACTGAATCAAAGAGGGTACAAGTTCATGAAGGGACTAAGACTCCATACTTAAGGTGCACCTATCTATTCAGGGGATTACGAATTTCAGACCTACCAGTGGAACAGGGCTATCATTTTAGATGAGTGAGCAGGCTAATCTGAATGAAGAAAGGAGGAAGAAAGCAAGGATGGATCCTCGCTTCAATGACGGCAAAAGGGCGGGTTGCATTACCAAATGCCACCAGCCCCGACCTATAATTGCCAACCGGCGACCTACAATGCCTATGGTCCTAAGTGTGGAAAATGTGAGGGAAAGCATTTTACACGAGGTGTCTGACAGGTAGAGTGGTGCATGTTTCAACTGTCTCGGTTAAAAGTGTCGACATCACCGGCTCAATTGCCCTTACCCTGCCCAGATTCCAACCTGCAGCCTATGTGCAGCAAGTTCCACTACCACGCCCACAAGTTCAGGTTCAACGTCCACCAGGCTGGACGAGGAGGGCCTACAAAACCTGGTAGTAAGAGGGACACCCCGTGCGGGGACCAACAGAGTGGACAAGCTAGATTAAATCATGTTACGCAGTAGCAACTTGGAAAGGCTACAGATGTTATTCACCGGTAAACTACTTGTGCTTACCTTCAGTTGGTACTGTTACTTTTCGATTCTGGTGCTACGCACTCATTTATCTCACAAGAGTTTGTCACTAAGAATGGTTAACATGCACATCACTAGAGAAACCATTATGGTAGTACACCCGGGGAATAAATAGCAGTACACTTCATAATCAAAGATCAGCCCATAATAATCCAGCACACTAAAATTTTAGCAAATCTGTACCACAATAGAATTATCTGGGTTGGAAGTAATTTTGGTGTATGGATGGCTAGCTGCCTAACGAGTGACAATAGATTGTGAACTGAAATGTGCATCCATAAGAAAATCTGATGGTTCTAGGATAACCTACTTTGGAGATAGACAAAACATTTGAGAACACTCCCATAACCACAGCTAGCATGCAGAGACAGAAATAAAAAGATATACCTGTGGTTCAGGAGTTCCTTGATGTCTTCCCTAGTGAATTACCTGGCATGCCACCAAACAGGAGCTAGAATTCACCATTGAGCTGTTACCTGGTACTGCACCAATAGCAAAACGGCCCCTATAGCATGTCACCAGAAGAATTAGTGGAGTTAAAGAAGCAATTGATGAGTTAACAGAAAAAGGTTTATAGAGAAAGCATATCACCATGGGGAGCTCCCCAATATTGTTTTACAGAGAAAAAGGATGGAGGACTTAGATTGTGTACAGACTACCGAGACCTTAATCGTGTGACCATAAAGAACAAGTACCCTTTGCCAAGGATAGACGACCTATTTGACCAGCTTCGGTCATGGGGCATGTGTCTTCTCAAAAATTGATTTAAGGTCTGGTTACCACCAATCGCATGAAAATGAGAGCAGGAAGATAACAATTGAAGAGAAGACTGCCTTCGTTATCTCGTTATGGACATCATGAGGTATACCGTATTCCCTTTGGGTGACTAATGCACCAGCCATGTCTCATGAATCTAAATGAACAAAATACTTTATGAAATATCTGGATAAGTTTGTCCGTTGTACCACGTTATTGATGATATCCTAATTTATTCGAAGAACAATGAAGAACATGCTGAACATCTGAGAATAGTGCTATAGATCCTAAGGGAAAACCAATTATATGTAAAATTTAATAAGTGTGAATTCTGGTTGGACCAAATAGCCTTTCTTGGTCATATAATATCTGGGAGAGGGATCGAGGTCAACCCCAGCAATGTCGAAACAATTATGTCTTGGGGACCCCCCAACAAATCCAACCGAATACGTAGCTTTTTTGGGATGGCAGGCTACTACCGCAGATCTATAAAAGGGTTCTCTCAGATAGCTTTACCTCTCACCAAACTACTTAGAAAGGAAGCTAAATTTAATTGGACAGAGGCTTGTGAGAGCAGTTTCCAGGAGCTCAAGAAACGCTTGACTACGGCACCAGTACTAGCCTTACCTGAAAATGGTAAAGAATTTGTTGTGTATTGTGATGCTTCCAGGATTGGCCTAGGATGTGTATTGATGCAGAAGGACCGAGTAATAGCATATGCTTCCCGCCAATTGAAACCACATGAGTTAAATTACCCCACCCATGATCTTGAATTAGGAGCTGTCGTACATGCCTTAAAAAATATGGAGGCACTACTTATATGGTTCTAAGTGCCACAGTATACAGTGGGACCATAAGAGTCTTAAGTACATATTTACACAAAAGGAACTCAATATGAGACAACGGAGATGCTTTGAACTCATAAAAGATTATGATTTGAGCATTAACTATCATCCTGAAAAAAGCGAATGTGGTCGCTGATGCTCTTAGTAGGAAAGCACATTGCAGTCACATAAAGGTCACAGAATAGCAAAAAAGAGTTGCTACTGGACTTAGCTAGAATGGAAAGTAGAGTTAAGAATTGGTACAACAAAACCAAAAAGAAGCTAACATCGCTTACCATGGTATTCATCCCACATTACTGGATCAAATAAAGGAACGACAATCAGCTGATGCTTTATTAAAGAAGAGTGAGAAGAATTCAGGCAGGTGTGCCCTCTCAGTTCAGATCGGACACGAAGGAATTCTATGGAATCATACAGGATATGTGTTACCCAATGATCAAGAGATCAAAGAAATAATTTTACGCCGAGGCCCATGATACCTTGTACACCATCCATCCAGGGAGTACCAAGATGCTACAAGGATCTAAAGGGAAACTTTGGTGGCTCGTAATGAAGAGGGAAATTGCAGAGTATGTAGCTAAGTGTGACATCTGTCAAAAGGTTAAAGCAGAACACCAACGCCCCTGTGGGATTGCTACAGCCACTTGAAACACCTGATTGGAAATGGCGGAGGATATATGCATGGATTTCATATAGGGTTACCTATGACAGTACACAAGAAGGATACTATTGGGTTGTGGTAGACCGACTCACCAAGTCAGCACACTTCATTGCTACAAACCAAAGATATTCCTTTGATAGACTAGCTGAACTATACTTGGAAAGGATAGTTTTCACTCCACGGTGTGCCAAAAACTATAACTCAGACCGTGGGTCAGTGTTCACCTCAAACTTTTGGAGGAAGAGCTTCAGAATGCCCTGGACACATTTGAATTCAGCACAGCCTACCACCCACAAACCGATGTCAAACCGAGAGAGTAAATCAGGTTCTTGAGGATTGTTGATGGGAATGTGTGATAAACTTTGGAAGAGTCATGGGACAAGCATCTACACTTAGCTAAGTTTGCCTACAACAACAGTTATCATGCAAGCATACAAATGGGCTCCATATGAAGCATTGTATGGTAGGAAGTGTCGGTCTCCTATATGCTGGTATGAAGTTGGTAGAAGCCATTGATGGGTCCTAATATATAGTTAGAGAGAATGATGAGAGAATTCAAATGATCAAAGAGCGTCTCTGAATTGCACAAAAGAGCAGAAGAGTTACCAGATCCGGCATTCGACCGAACTAGAATTCACACCTGGAGATTTGTATATTGAAAGTGTCACCCAATGCGTGGAATTCGTCGGGTTTGGATCAAAGGCGAAACTCAGCTCCAAGATATGTGGTCCCTTTAAAATATTAGAGAAGAAAGGGGCAGTGGCCTATCAGCTAGAATTACCCAAGCAACTGTCCAGGATACACAATGTGTTCCACATATCTCAGCTCAGAAAGTGTCTTAGAGAACCGTCAGAACAACTAACCAAATCTAGATGTCCCGTTACAATCAGATTTAACCTATGAGGAGTACCCAACCAAGATATTAGAAGTGGAAGAGCGCAAGTTGAGGAATAGCAACAATTAAAATTTTGCAAGGTGCAGTGGAAAAACCATTCAGTCCGTGAGGCAACATGGCAGAAACCGGAGGATTAGCGTTACAGGAGAACTACCCAAATCTTTTTAAGTAAAGTTTTGATTTCGGGGACGAAATCTTTTTCTAACGGAGGAGGATGAAACAACCCGAAATTTTTTTTAAATCAAAAAGATTGTAGTTATACATTTAATTGTGCTTTAGAGAAAAAAAAACAACAACAGCAACAAATTACACACAGCAGGCAAGAGAGCCACACCTTTAACTCGGGTGTGTGGTCCAATAGGAAACACAGAGTGCAAGGAGTGGGTAAAAATTTCTCACCTAGTGAACTCGTGACACACACCCACACCAATAGTGAATCAACAGGGAGAGGCATGAGCTACCATTCCAACAATTCTTGGTAATAAGATATAAGAGATGGAATGGCAGGAGTAAGTTGTGGTAGGGGAGAAACCCAATACTCACTTTCACATCCAGCCAGTTAGCAAGAACAGTAAGGAAACCAATCCCTCTTTCATCTTCATCTCCCCTACCCCAACCATTCCAAGATTTGTAGCCAATCAACCTCCAAATGGTGATGTAGGGCACCAGCATCAGTTTGGCTAAAGAGTGGAAGGAGGTGAGCCAGCAAGAAGAAGGGCCGACTTGTAAGAGAGCTGAATCTGCAGGTGGGGGTCCGCTAGCTTGTGAGCTTGTGGGGATCCAGCAAGAATACACTAGAAGCCACGAGATCAGGTGATTTCTCATGCCACCATGGCTATCCCTTAGCAAATCCCACATAAAGCAAGCAAGCACTTGGAAGCAGTCGATTAGTACCTCAACGTAGATCTAGCTAGAAAAGAAGGAGGAATGTATTAATAGAGACATTGGAAGGAGCGAGATTAGAAAGGAAAAGCTTTGTAGCACTTATCTTAGAGCTGGCCTGTGGTGGTGACCCAAGCACCAAGGTCGCCCAGCTGCAGTGGAGGCCACCAGCTTTTGGAGTAGAGTTGGGAGAGAAGAAGAGAGCCACAGCTATAGCAGATGGAGGAAGAAGAGGGAAATGCTAGTTGCCTTGTGCCTGTACGAGGGGATAAAGGAAGGAGAATCAGTAGAGAGGAATTATACTTTATTGAGATGCCACACTAGACTAATCTTTACACAGCTTATTCACCCAGACTCTGTATAACCCAAATATATAATTTAGGTAATCCTTGCCATTAATAGCTACGTAGTGCAAGTTGGCATAATAAAAATTTCTACAGAGAGGCGGGCACATTTTATTTGTGGATTGCTTTGTTTTTCATATTATTAAAAATTTAATTAAACCTCGCGGTATATGTGGGAATGCAGGAAAGGAATTAGAGGTGAGACGGGTCAGTTGGGCGCCAGCTAGTTTCGATCCCTAACTACGAGATTCTAGGCAAGCTTAACCTTTGAACATCTGGTGATTTGAACTATTTTGCATGAAATAATATTGTTTTATACAGTACTGTCACCTTGCATTCAAATGAATTTTTTTTAAATAAGTAAGTCATAGAGATGGATGATAATATATTTTTATACTGGAGAGATCAGATTGAGGGAGCAACTGATCTTTCCTTATTTATTAGGAGGTAGAGGTGCCCATGGACGGGATTTGAATGGAGGCGGGACCCTCTACATACGGATTATAACATAAGGACTAAAATCATCTCGCTTGTTATTAGTGATGTCGTATAAGAACCATATCGACCATGTGTCGTCGAACAGGCTAGCAGAGTTTAGTAGTCTTATCAAGTTGTTACACTCTTTATAGGGGAATAGTAATAGCTTGGACGATGAAAAACCCAAGACAATGCCGATGAAGTTGCATTTGCATGATGCGCATACTATATTAGCGCCTAGGATCCAACGAGCCCGAGCCTTCTCAGGAGGTAATGTACGGAAATAAGAGCATACTCTCTGTACTCTAAGTACTCGTCCAGATGTTTTAGAAAGAGGGCGCTGGCATTTAGTCGGGGGCCACGGGCACTCGGGCACAACGGTGGTTCTCGGGCCACTCTAGGGTGCGAGCACCTCGGGCACACGGCTCTCTCAGGGTCGCGAGAGCAGCCCGGGCACACGGGTTCTCGGGCACATGGCACTCGGGGCAGCGCGAGCACCCCGGGCACACGGCACTGACGGGCGCGAGCACCCCGGGCACGCACGGCACTCGGGCGCGAGCATCCCGAGGCACACGGCACTCGAGCGCGAGCACCCGGGCACACGGCACGGGCGAGGGGGCGCCTAATGGATTCTTTCTCTTTATGCAAGTGATTAGTAGAGATTATACAAATATAATTAAACTTTGGGACTTTTCTGACAAGGAACCAATATTTTCGGAAGAATCATATTTGAGGGATGATGATTTGATAAAACATGCTCTGCATTTTGTTACTGATGCTTGCTGAGTACCTAGTACTCACCCTTATATTAAATATATATATTATATATATATATATATATATATATAGAAGTCAATTCATTGGGGCAGATCAATGGGACCAATGAGGGTTTGGAGGACCAGTCTTATGCTGCTTGGTGCACTGAACAGCCCCAGGGATGATGCCTATGACTTTAATGTGTATTATAAGGATGGATGAGTAGATGTATGCCGGGTAGCAGTCCTGTAACTATGTCAACAAACCCGAGATGTTGAAGTTTGTATGATGTCCAAGTGCTACGAATGGGAAGACATGTAGGACCCTGTGTAAGATTCCAGCCTCTGCGTGGGCATGGTTTTGTGTAAAAATTAGTGGGATCTCTAGCTATAATTCCGCTGCTATCCTATGTGGATTATTATTTACTAAAGCACGTCTCTAGTGAATAATGATCCATGGACTAAGGACGCCATTTTGGTAATGGCGGTCTGGGTCGTCACAACTAGCAATTTTAATTTTTCACGTGCATGTTTGCCCGTGCAACATTTTCAATCTAATCAACCAAACAACTTCGTAGCACATGCAAACTCACCATATCAAGCAACTAAACATAACAAAGTTGCATCCTAATATCCTAGCTAAGGCTAGCGTGATATTTTTCTTAGCCTGGATACAAGCATCTAGTAACCAAACCCACCCATAGGTGACGGTATATTAAAATAGAAAAAGTAGGTTGTGCGCGGTGGTCCGCATGTGCAGGTGATAGCTAGTGCACCGGTGCATGATGGCAGGGACCAGAGAGCAGTCAAATCAGGGTCATGGGGATATTGTTCCCCCACTCACTGCCCGTGCTACATGCCGGCTTTAATTGACATGTTTCATTAGTAGTATCTATAGATATTACCATCGGTACCTAATAGATATTATCACTTGTACCTCTATATATATCACTGTACCGGTACCTGACAGGTCTCATTATTGGTACTAGGTATCACCACTTATACTTGCATTGATATCTTTGATACCTTATGAAAATTCTAATGACATCTATGATACATAACGATATTTCTATAAAAACATTGGTGATACTCGATGGTATCAACACTGATACCTGTAAAGTATCATTAACAGATACCTCTATAATATCTTGACGCATCATATATCAAGTACTTCTTGTAATATAATATAATGGTATGGCATGAAATCTTGTATAGGCAAGTAGTCAACCCTAATAAG
Organism: Oryza meyeriana var. granulata; assembly: GCA_003991445.1. Taxonomy (NCBI): domain Eukaryota; kingdom Viridiplantae; phylum Streptophyta; class Magnoliopsida; order Poales; family Poaceae; genus Oryza; species Oryza meyeriana. The sequence continues at coordinate 143,592 of RYFJ01003465.1, read as the reverse complement.
CTACTAAGGCATCGTTGTTAAGAGCTTATGGCTTAAGTTACTATCTCGATTTTTATGAGCACACTTCCTAAACTACTAAATAGTATGTTTTTTAAAAAACTCTCTATGTAGGAGTTTCCTGAAGCACCTGCTCGCTTGACATGACCATAAGAGCCTAAGTAAGTTGGTCTGCCCAGGCTAGCTAGCCCTCTCCTGAAGCATCTGCTCGCTCGACAAGAGCGCACGAGCATACGGCCCTCGTTATGCGTGGATGTCGCGCAAGTGGGGGCGGGCACACGCAGGAGCGCATTTAATTCTTCTCCTTTTTAAGAAAAACATTTAAACCCTTCCTCCTCCTCTCATACTGTCTACATGCACGCCATGCTATACATATATCTATGTGCTAAATATAGGATATCCCATAGACATGTACATACCTCGACGGAGTATAACATATCAAGTTTTATATAGAAACAAACCCCATACAAATGGATAGTATCCGGAGCAGATAAGGAAGGAGTCCTCGATAAGAAAAGGAACACAGAGTCTTACTCGGGCTCTACTAGGACTGCTCGGGTTTGTATCCTAATATGCTTCCCTGGTTCTACTTGGAAAGGGGGCATCTAAGAGTATAAATACAAGACTCCCCGAGGGGGATAAGCCAAGATAAGCCAATAGAATCCAAGGAAAAATAACAAAAGCCACATACGCCCAACCTCATCTAGTCGACATTGGAGAAGCCTGACGACAACACCAGCCATACTTTGTACTCATGAGATTCATATAGTGGAAAGCATCGGCCTCCGGGCCAAACTGGCATAGGGCTATTACCCATCTTGAGGACCCGGACCAGTATAAAAATCTCTGTCTCCTTGCATTTTCGTTTGCATCTTCATATCAGCCTTAACCCACGTTCTTAAAATACACCGTATATACACGGATACTGTGGTCGGGTACCAATCCATCGATAGTTGGCGCACCAGGTAGGGGGCGCTAATATTCAGAGGATTCACGAAGACATGATGACCAAGAGACGGATTTTCCGACAAGAGACGGATTTTCCGACGAGGGATATTCTGACGACTTAAGATTGGGAGATACGACCAGACCAGAATATGTTCCCCTCTAGATCGGAACCATTACCGTCTCAATTTTCACCAGCTCCATCCAAGAGGATCAATATAGCTTCAAAACGTCACCACCACAGAAAACAACGGTTCGACATCTTCGATGATGAGGCCTCGGATCAAGGACCCGGGCCAACCACTCTCGAACTAACGTCCGCCGCCAAAAATCCGACCAGATCAAACTGGTCGACTACGTAGATACGCCCCACTAAACCGTTGTTCTACTACAATATGGGTCTGCATCAAAATAATTACCGTCCCCATCTCCACAAGCAGCACCCAATTATGACGGTCACCGTACAACCTACTACGACAAGTTGGACTCATTGAGTCCGAGGACTCCATAACCAACCAAAATGTGAGGCCATCAACCAGACCATTGACGGGCAACATGGAGGAGAAGGTGACGACAAAAAAAAGGTGTGCTAAACGTTCGTGGACATGGATCTTTTTCAAGTGCGTGAACCAAGGTATTTAGTAGATTGTTTGTTTTATAGATTAATCTACTAATTCGTAGATACATCTAGCATGTAACTATAAAGGTAAGCAATATTTTATATACATCCTTTCATATCCAAACTCTCGGACTAGAGGGACTAATTTATTTTTCCATATCAATAGTTTACTATGTTTACCTGGAGCACATGTTTATACAATTTGTATTTTGAGAGCTCACATCATGTCAGGCCAACTATAGTCTAACCCTCGGGGACTTGCTCTAGTCTATTTTTTGTATAAATTATACTTGTTTATGGTAACTATAGTACTCATATTTAATCTGAATTTGCTGGCTATATCCTAACAAAACTAGAAGACTTATAAAAACCACACGAGTTCCTACTCGACGGATGTTTGCTATATTTTCTTCCTTCTAGATGTCATATTTTTAGGAAATTATTCGAGCACTTGCTCGACACCGAGCATCTGAGTACTCCGCTACTCATCCATCATCCATCCCAACTACTCCTGATTGGAGATGGTCGGAACATGGATAAAAGGAGACGATCCACATGCAAACGGAGGGCCCAAGGTTCTGTTTTGCCATCTACCATGATGATTAAATTAAAGACCTCGAACATTGATGACACCTAGAGTGCCATTGCAGTGTTATCGGACGATATCTCTCAAAAGTTACCGACTTGATCATCCGGCATGTTTGTTGAAACGTTGTCCATGTCATCTGTCTCGATAGGTCGAAACCGACTAGTTGAACTATAGGTGAAGGAGGCTCTTCGCTTGTAAACGGAGGGTCCGAGGCGTTGCCCATGATATCTAGAACACTGATATAGGTTGTCACGCCTAGAAATTTACTAGAATTTCCAAAGCTAATTTGTGCAATAAATCCTCGTTCAGGAATAAGCCGAGGTACATAAATCGATAATTTGATAAACATAACCAAAAAGATAAACGATATATACTTACAACAGAGCCACTTAGTCCTCACACAGAAGAAAACAGCAGCGGAACGGCAACTAGCGTAGCTTCAGCTCCAAACCACAGGCAGCTCAACTGGGGTATAAGCCAAACACCAAACTTCACCTCCTTGCACAGTTTCACTCTGATGATTGCAGTAATACAAGACTGAGTACCACCCACCGTACTCAACAAGCTACACTAAGAAATGCAATGTAATGCAGCAGGATACCAAAGAAAGGCACAGTATGGCTTATTTGCGTAAGACAGTATTTAAAACATTTGTATTTATAAACATTGAAAAACAGTATAGTTTAATTATTATCAATATTTAACCAATCTCTGAACAGCGCTCCAACGCAGTTCAGGCCCAAAACCATAACCCTCCAAACTGGAGCTATCAAGTTTCCACCAGTTATTAACATCATTAAGCAGTGTGGGACTAATCACAAAAAACATTGCTAGGCTCGCCCTTAACCATAGGCACGGCTATTTGAATAGTTTTACTCTAGCCAGAGGTGTACAACTTTACCCATAAGATACGATTCCGCACATGTCACCATGCCCCGAAATACCACCATGGTATTGCAAAGGGGGAAACCGTGACAAGATATTTCACGTAACTCGCCCAACATAATGGTCACCCGTTGAACCACCAGTCTCCGGCAGGAACTGATCAGGCACCCAACAGGGAGACGATTCAATGCCCGAAACATGGACTTATTGATACGACCATGGTGGTCTTATTGACACAGCCACAACACACCGTGGTGCCTCCTGTTGAACTCGCTACACTACAGGTCCAGCCGTTACCCATGCTGGCTTGTGGTTAGTACTGTAAATGCTTCGCAACAAGTAGTCCACGAACCGGTCCTTAATTGTCATGAGCACCGCTAGCAATATTCACAATCCTGATACTCACAACCCACCATTCAGTCAAGTTTTAGTTGACACATTTAATTAACTAACCACGACTCACTGTCGTGAAACAATTGCCATTAAACATTAATTAACCAGGAGTGAATCAATAATTTCCCCACATAAAATGACGCTATAGTTTCTAATCACTGGCTAAGCAAATCCTAAATAATCTAGCTAGATAATTAATTTAACATCCAGCTAGTCAACATTAATCACCCAGGATATCAAGGTATAGATATCAACATCAAAATGGCCATAATTATCAATGGGGATTGGATAATAAATAAATACTCATATAATGTCATTCCAAAACATTTCATGCAATAACTTTAAAATAAAATAGATTTCACAAATGGGATCAACATGCTCAAGAAAATTGTCGTGTGACTTGCCTTGCAACAGAAAATGTCTTCCGCAAATCTTTTGAACTCTTTCACAGACTCCGCGATCCTCCGAAACGGCGATTATACGCGACTACACATAAAACAATGAAAAACCCTAAGAAACTCCAATTAAACAGTATATAAAAAGTACATAAACAAGTAGATCATAATTTTAGATGAATTTAGAAAGAAAAACAGGTCGAATCGGAGTTCGGACGGAAAATATACGGCTTCCGGAAGTTTGAATTCTGAATAAATCCAAAAAGAATTGGAAAAGAAATATTCTTAGAATATTCCCTCGGGAATTTACTACTAAAGGAATTATTTTGGATGTGTATTGGTTGTGGGGCCCCTGTCAGTGTACTAGGTTCACCCGAACTGGGTCCATGGACCAGAGGATGAGATGGAATGGAAGACCGATGTTTTGGCAACATGTGGGGATGAGGTGACACTGAGGTGGATGCCTACGTGGAAATTTAGGCTAAGGTGGCCGTTGACTGAATTAAAAAGGTCCAACGGCTAGGATTAGGTCTCAGGAAAATCAAACGGATGGGATTAGATGGGGATTTTATATGTATTGAACGGCTAAGATTGGGATTCAACGGATGAAATTGGTCTCGGATAATCCAACGGTCTAAATCGCTCCAGTATTTGATGTGAATCCGAAGGCTCGGATGGGTTGGAATAAAACGAACGGCTAGGATTGATTAAGCTAGCGTGCTCGGGCTCCGATGGTCGTACATAGAGAGGCTTCATGGTGGGACCCACCCGGCGGTGACACAGAAAGGGAAAAAACACTGCCGATGGGGCCCGCATGCCAATCTCAGGAGGGAGTCCAATCCCTGCCATGGCACATTGCTGGCGCGCGGCGAGGCAGGGGGAGGTCGGGAGACGTCGGCAACGATCGACGGCGGTAGACAACGGCGACGGGATGGCGACGCAATGCGGCAGAGGAGGATGGTGACAATTGACGGCCGCCCGACTGGAGAAGGGGAACAGGCGCCGGTGTAGATGACAACGGCAATGCCGATGATGACGATGGGGAAAGGACAGAGGCGCCAGTGGGGCACGGGCTCACCAGTGGCAAAACCGATGATGACGACAACCGGCACGGCGGCTGGGGGACGCAGCGGTGCTTGGCGGAGACCAGGAGCGGCGGCGGCTGGAGCAGAGGCGGTGTTCTCGCAGGAGCGGCGCGGGCGGCTGGACGGTGGCGGCGCAGGGCGAGCTGGTGCTAGGGCACGGGCGCAGAGAGGCTAGGGCGATGAGGTGCAGGCAGCGGCGCGGCACTAGGCGAGCGGGGCACAGGGGCGGCGACTTCGGCAGCAGCGCCTAGCGGCGGCGACGGGCGAGCACAGCAATGGTGGCTCGGGTGGTGGCGGCTACGGCTCCAGGCGACGGCGGCGCACGGGCAGCAGAGGCATGCGACCATGCTTCTTATAGGGGAGGGAGGAGATAAGGTAGGCGGGTGTGGCGGCGCCGGACTCCAAAGTCCCAGAGCGGCACGGCGGTTTTGGCGGCGCCGGACGCGGGAGGCGGTTGAGCGAGGCGGCACGGCGACGCGGGGCTGGCGCAGCGGCGGTGGCGTGGGCCGGGAGCCGAGCGCAGACGGGGGAGGCCGGCCTGGGGAGAACGAGGCCGAGGGGCTCGGCCCAGGGCGGCTCGGGTGCCGGCCAAAGAGAGAGAGAGAAGAAAAGGGGAAGAAGGGGGCAAGGAGGAAGATGAACAGGGAAAGAAAGGAGAAAAAGAAAAAAAGGAAAAAAAAAGAAAAGATGGAAGAGAAAAAAAGAAAAGGGAGGGGATTTTCTGGAAAAAAACACAAAATTTGTGAAATTGGAAGTTAGGAATTCGAGGAATATTTCACAATTGAAAATTGTAGAAATATTCAGAATTTTAGAATATTCCGATATTCGGAATATATACATATATATAGATTTGGAATTCGAAAAAAAGGGTGGACATTTAGGATTTCAGGGGAATATTTTTGGCGCATCGGTAACTGTGAAAATGCTCAAAATTTTAGGATATAGGAATGTTGGAATTTTGGAAATATTTGGGATTTGGAATCTTCCGAATATCGATATATATATATATATATATTTTGATAATGGACGAAATCAAAGGGGTTTAGAATATTTGGGACATTTGAGAATATTTCCGTGGAGATCTCGATTGGAGCAAAAACTCGGAATATTGAGGATTTGGATTTTGTGGAGACCAAGGGCCTTTAAATCAACAGGAAAAATGTATATTTACTAAAAAGGAATATATTCGAGACACTCGGATTTGGGACTTCGGGGATTTTTCTAGAGTCGGACTTTTCAGAGAACTAGGGATTCGGGGACGACAACCCGAGTCCGGCAAAACAGATAAGATAGAAGGGGTTTGGGCAAAGAACGACCCGTGATTGGGGATAAGAATTTATTCAAATAATTGTTGAACTGATCTTTGTAATATTAAAATTAATTCTAGAGCTCCGAAAAATCCGAGAAAATTTCAGAGAGTGTAATTACACACAAATTATTTATTAAAAATAATTTCGACCCTGATTTACTACAGAAATTTTTATTTCCCATTTTTACTTTACTTAATTAATTTGCTTTATAATTTAATATAAATTCTGAAAAATTAATATTTAATTAATTATTTAATTCCTGAAAAATCGGGCTGTGACATAGGCAGAGATCTCTAACGACAACGACATATAACATGTTGTCGTCTGCCAACGGAGGCATACGGCATTAATTAATTAAATATTTAATTAATTATTTAATTCCTAAAAAATCGGGCTGTGACATAGGCAGAGATCTCTAACGACAATGGCATATAACATGTTGTCGTCTGCCAACGGAGGCATACGTGGAAGACAAGCAGTACAATCGAAAAGATGTTTTTGATAAAAAGCTTGAAGAAACCCACAATCCTTCGATATGCTTGCGAGTTGGTAAAACAAATGCGAACCGTGTTGGTCAAATGGGATGCACATCAAGTTGCCAGCCCGAGCACTCATGCAAGTGGTCAAGACCCGACTATGCCACTGGTCTTCACAAGATCAGTCGAGCGTAGCGGTTCTACCACCTAGGCAGTGGTCGGGACCCGACTACGACGTTGGTCTTCGTGGGACCAGTCGGGCGTAGCGGTCCTATACCCAGATAGTGGTCAGGACCCAATTACGACGCTGGTCATCGTAGGACCAATCAGGTGTAACGGTTCTACCACCTAGACAAGTGGTCGAAACCCGACTGTGCCGTTGGTTTTCACAGAAGTAGTCGAGCGTAGTGGTCCTGCCACCCAAACAGTGGTCGAGACCCGACTACACCATTGGTTTTCATGGAATCAGTTGATGTAGCGGTCCTACCAATTAAACAAGTGGTCGAGACCTGGCTACGACGTTGGTCTTTGCAGGACTAGTAGGTTGTAGTGGCCCTACCACCCATACAAATCAATCTAGGTCACTCACCTTATCATCCAAATTGACTATTTATTCGTCACAAGATTTTACTCGGCTCGAGCAGCTGCTTACACTACCGAGATTGTCGATGAAAGACATCAGACAATCAAAGTACATGAGTGATTCTTATATCTCTTTCCTACTCGGACTGTCTACTCATTAACTACGTTTATGAGAAGACAGTTGGGGGATGGGGAAAGTATATAAATTCTACTTACTATTGAAAAACATTTTAAGATTTTAGTTTATATTACTCCTGAGCATCACTCGGGGGCTTGATAACTAACAATTTGTTTTGAACAGTTGATTTCAGGAAAATCAAATAACGGAACAACCAATTTGATGACCACTCCGAATAAGGCGGAAACTAGTCGGAACCTCTCCATTGGTTGACGTCTTATCCTGACCAAATAAAGCATAGACCGATAACTCTACAACTTGATTACAAGACATATACTGGCCCAAACAAGCCACTAGTTGAAACTCTATTCCGATTAGACGTGTGCCGAATCAGTAATTTCAAGCCTCATTATGTACAAGAAAGGATAAAAAGACAAAGTTAAATCGAAAATTGTCTGCTGGTCGGAATTCTATACCGACCAGATGAGACCCATGACAAAACCTTTGAAATATGATCACATAACATGTATATGTTGTGCAACCCACGCAATTTAACTGTGTGTTGCTCTGTATTACATGATACCATCAAGCTCTTCATTTCTATCACAAACAATAAATTCGGTCTCACACACTCACCTAAAGTGAGGAGGTCTTTACAAGGTATAACTCACCTAAAGTGAGGAGGTCTTTACAAGGTATTCAAGTACTCCGACTAGACACGTATCGGATAGCTAACAAAGAAAGGTGATACTTCTGTGAAAAAAGAATAGAAAAAATAAATAGATACTCTGCCGAGATTATATGCACACACTTAGACAGACGAAGTTCTAAACTTTGCTCAGATTTAATAACCGGCTACATTGATAGGCTACTCGGATGAAAGGATAAAAGAAGTCGGACCTAACCTAGTCGGTAGAATGCTGACTATATTTATTTACTCTGACAAGGTTGACTCCTCGTAGGAATTAGACTAGTCGACATCTTTATTTGAGTAGAGTTTGAGGGCTACTGTCAGTGTATTAAATATGAGATATCCCACAGATATACACATATCTCGGCCACCATACTTAAGTTCTAGGCCGACATACTAGCATACTAGATTACAGTTTTTTTTCCATATTTTATACTCATAAGATTGATATAATGGATAGTATCGGCCTCTCAGCTAAACTGGAGTAGGACTATTACTTATCTTGGATGCCTAAACCAGTATAAAATTTATATCTGCTTGTATCTTTGCTTGCATCTTCATATTATTTTTTCATATCATTCTTACTCTACGACCTTAAAATATACCGTATATATCAAATACTAAGGTCAGATACGAATCCATCGATAACATATGTCATGTCCGATTCCGATACATTGCCATCGACGATCTGAGATGAATCCAGCCACCAGCCGCCACTGCGGTTAGCATGCTTTGCTATCAAAATCTCGAACTTGTCGGTTTCCAGCAGGATACATATTTATTTGAACTTCTTCCATGGATCGGGATAAGATAACCACCTTCTTCTCATGATGCGCCCTCCCTCAGATAGTATCATTCTAGTACGGTTGACCCCGTCCCCCACATGATAATATAATCTATCTGAAAGCGACGAGGGGGACATATGCACAGGTAGCCAATACCTCCGGCTTGTGAAAGCAAGCGAAATTAAGCTATAGCTTGCTGGCTGTGTTTGAAGGAGTTGATGAGCTGAGCTTTGTAGTTATATATAAAACGAGATAAATTATTAGCATATAATTAATTAAATACTATCTATTATAAACTTAAAAAATAGATTTATTTAATTTTATAAAAAACTTCTATATAAAAACTTATAAAAATACACCGTTTAGCAGTTTAAAAAGTGTACTTCCGCTTTTACCGGCCTCTCGATCTCTCTCTCTCTGCGGAATTAAGCCGACATAGTGGATCGGAGTATATACAGGCTCAGGCGGTGAGTACAGGACAGGTGATAGATCGATCGAGATGCAGAAGAAGAATTCAGCAGCAGAGAACATTATACAATGCATGAACTGATCATGAAGAGGCTGCAGCTAAAAGGAGTCTGTGTCATATTATCTGTATTAATTCTGTATGCACGCATGTTATCCAAAAAAAAAAAAAATGTATGCGTGTCTTCTCTCATTCAGGGATGATCGTGCCAGGCGTCTTCTAGATAGGTCACAGCTGGACAGGCGGAGAGTGGCGTTCACTTGCCTTTATTTTTATTCGACAGAGAAAGAGAGAGAATCGCGCGTATGCCTTTTCTTCTTTATTTTTTTTCTCTCGGCTCGATCGATCAATATGATATGATAGATCTGCAGGCAGTGTTAATTTGATGGAGGAGAGTGCTGGTTTGCTGGTTGCTTAGCTAGCTTGGATGATGTCTATGTGTATATATATGTAGTGTGTGTGCGTGGCTGGGATCGAATTCGGTCAGTGCTCGCGTATATATAAGATTAGACTATGGTCATCCATCATCCTTTTTATGTAATTATATGTCGCTTGGCCATAAATATTGCTCCCCGAAATCTTCGGTAGCAGATGATGCATGGTGTGTTCAGTGGCACATCTAGCTACAACATGCATACAAGGCATGCCTTTTCAGCCAAATAGCTCCTTTCTAGCTCCAAAGGTTATAGATCCAAAAGCATACATGAGCGAAGTAAGTGTATCTTAGCTAGTTAGATTTTATGTGATGAAACCTAGTTATCTAAATTTAAGTTTTAGAGTTGACATGGTTATAGCTTTTACATGATGAAATCTGCTCACCTGAGTTTAGTTTCTAGAATTGGTATAGATACTCGTATTTAGAGTTGGTATAGATATTTATATTTATGACTAATTATTTTTTTAGTGATAGATAATACTCGTCAATAACATCTTTAGTACTGCAAGATACTTATTGATCTAAAATCATCCCATGGGGTTCTTGATACCTTCGTCCGTCGTCCATCGTCGTCGCGCGCATTCGCTCTGCTTCCAACGTCCTTGGCTCGTCCGTCCTCCGCACACGTCACTCGCGCGTCCGAGTCCACTTAGTAGTGCGTTCGCGTCTGCATGTGTTGGATGGACTTTAGGAGTACGTAAGTGTTTGATGATTCGAACTCTGACATAATGTGGTTGCTCCCGCGCTGACCAGATCGAATCGATAGATACGTACGTACACATACTATACCTCTGCACGCTGTGCTGCAGCTAATGCTTTGGCGACACTAACGATTAATACATTTGGATACCAACAAGTCAACATCTATATTTATTATATTTTTTAACTATCCATGCTTTGGTGAAACTGAATTAAATTAGGTCACGTAAATGCCCATTTGATAATATTCCTTTATCAGGCCCACCAAGTTAAAAGAAGACACCCATCCTTTTGAAGTTATAAAAAATTATAAAACAATGTGTTGGTATAGATAACAACTTTCAGAGTTTTTTTAAGGAATTAATGAGATTTTTAAAATTAAATGGAGGATGGTTGTGATTGGCTGAGACGAGCAAGTAGATGAAAAAATTAAACGAGATAGTTGTGATTGGTTAAGATAAAGATAAAATCTAACTAGGTGAGCTACGCTAAGTTCATAGAAATATACTATTTTAAATAAGTTACCCGATGCGTCCACGTGAAGAATATGTTTTAGATAAAAAATTGAGCCCTAATATAATATTTAACATAATTTAAAGTTTTTCATCATAATTTTAGTTTATGCCAATGCAACACATAGGCAATATGTTTGTAAATATAAAAAAAGGAAATTTGGGTGAGTTCTGAGGACAGCTAACTGCTACTACTTAATTTCAACAAGTTCATAAAGCTTTCAGATCTATCTTTTAGACTAACATACATTCAGATTGAGATTTTTGAACTGGCACCATTCAGATTGAGATTTTTCCTTTTTTATCCTCAAATAGGTATATCGCATTCAGGTTGAAATTTGTGGCATAACAAATGCATATAATATCAATATTGTCAGTTTATTTTTTAAGAGTTTTTTTCACGACCCAAAGATGGTTTTTTAGTCCTTGGGAGCACCTTGTGAGGCATGCACAAAGCTTGACCTGTCCGCTGGACCTCATACTGACCCACCACAACTCTTCACACACTATTCCCTTGCTAAAACTATTTAGGCCTCCTTTAGACGCTGTGATAGCAAAAGACATAGAAGTAGGAAAATCGCAGGATTTTGTAGGAATGGATATTCAAAATAGAGGATTGTAAACATGAAAAAAATACAGGAAAACACAAGAATTGGATGAGAGAGATAGACTTAATTTTCAAAGGGTTGAATCTCATGCTAATTTTTCTCTGAAATCTCCATTCATTGAGCCATTCTAAAGGAATTTTATCTGTACTATTATGAAAACAAATAGTATTTCTACCAATTTTTCATCTGTCGCCCCCCTTGTCCACGTCTTCCGTCACTCACGTCATCTCTGATTCCTTTCCAAACGCAGCCCAAGCCATGCACGACAACAAGCAGGACGGCTCGCTCTCGCTTCGCAAAAACGTTGTTCATCAATCCAGACAGGGAGCTGAGTCCCACTAGGCCTGCTGATCGAGCGTGCAATTGGGCCCTTTCCAAATTCCCGACTTGAACACGAACCTGACAGGAGAACTTCGATTTGTCAACAAATCAGACTCTAATCCACCCAAATAAAAATCACAGAGGGATCCACCGGAGAACTCCAATCCACCCAAATAAAATCAGCAGAGGGATCAATGGGATTGCAACACAAAGCAATCGATAAATTGGAGCTGAGATTTGCGAGATCAAACCTGATTTTGTTGGAGGCGATGCCGGCGCATGGCCTTGTGCGGGTGGAGTGCGGGCGGCAGAGGCGCGCCGCCACACATGCAGCAGGGCCCCATGCCTCGCCTCCCCATTGCCCCTGGATCTAGCAGCCTAGAGCTTGAGGTGTCTGGATCTTTTGGAACTGACCTTGGGGCAACCGGATCCGAAGGCAGCGAGCTCACTTCCTATGCCGAAGCAATGGGAAGTGACGGGGGGTGACCGACCATTGATGCCGTTGTGGCAGGGAGACACCCCAGAAACCTTGGCCTCGTGGGCCCCAACGCCTGATGCTGGGAAGGTGTCACCGCCACAGTTGAGGGGAAGAGATGGTGATGAGGCGATGACGACGGGGAGGCTGGCCACCTGCACCTCAGTGGGGAATTGGTGAGTGAGGAGGAGATCGAGAGTGAGGGCCTAGAGAGGGGGAAGAGAGCAAGAGATTGGGCTAGCCAGCTGATGGAACGGGCCGGCGCGAGGAGAAGGAAAACGTCGGAAAAGATAGGCCCAGTTTGCACCGTGGCCTTTTGGAATTTTCCAGATAATTGATTTGAGAAGAACTTGGGTATTTGATCCGATACATGAATTCAAATTTTATATTTGAACCCAGAAAAATTTGAGTGATCAAATAAAGGGAATTGGAGTGGGAGTTTTGATATTTTTAGAATAAATTCATATTTTAGACTTGAGGTATTTTTTCTCCTCTAACCCAATCGACCAATTTAAAAAACATTGCTTGCTTGATTTTTTTCCATGCAAAATAAACGAATTGGCATCTTAATGAATTATTTTTTTAACGTCAGGGTTGTGTAGAACGCTAGAATTTTACATAATTTTTCATAAACCAACTAACCGTCTGGCTAAATTACCAAAACTGGATAGAAGAAAGACGATACAGATGCATTGTTCATACTTGATAGAGACACCTAATTTATCGCCTTTTAACTCATCGTCAACATTGCCTTACCATCAAAATGAGCGCTGGTAGCCACTCAAACTTAGGAATTGTTACGCAATCCCTTTGTTTGATGTTCTCGTTGTCATGCACAGTCATTTTTCTATATTTATCATAATTTTAATTTTCCCGTTGCAACGTACGGGCATTTTGCTAGTAGAATTATAAAAGCTCCAATCCTTTGTCTTAAAGGACCAAATAGGAAAATTTTTTATAGGATTTGAATTCAACAAAATTCCTTCACAAATTATTTTTTCCAAAGGAGGACTTTTTAGGGGCTCAAGGTCGTCAAGGACAAACCATATCACACCCACTTCAACTGTATTGCAACAAGAGGGGCGAAAGATCAAGATGTGATAGATCGGAGTACATCAGATGTGCACAAAAGGGAAAGTGATGCATGGGATCAAAGTTTTCAAAAAATCACTTATAGAAGCACATATCTATTTAAAGGTGCATGGACACCAAAATTTGAACTGTGGTGGGTGGAGTGATACATGTAAAACTCCACCACCATACCAAAGATATCTTTTTTGTGTATCCATGTTTAGTGAAAACAAAAGACATGAACACACAAATATGGAAACCCTGTATTTTATTAATCACAGATGAATGTTTGCAGATACAATGGGGGCTCCCGCAGGAGTTTGTCTTCTGCCTTCTGCGAGTATGCTTAACTGAATATTGCATGTAGTCGTTGATTCCTGGCGTCTAGTGATGAGACGACCAGTTAATTACATCGGTAAAACGAACCTATGGAATACCTCCGATTAAGTTGCACTTGGGTCGTTGTCTTGAAAATTAAGTAGCTCGCAGTAGGACTAGTACAGATTCAATTGTATATGGCATGGGGGTGGCTTTGTGCTGCCGAAACCCGGTCACACTGTACTATTACCACGTTTATATGTTGAGGGATTGTTTCAATGAAGGGAATAACTTTTGTCTTGTCGGTGCCTAGTCATGTATATCAGCCTTCATTAGACATGGACTTAGTTTTGCCTTTGCCTTGTTGGTGCCTGGCAACATGATGCCCAATCCCGTCTATTTTGGAGTGTCAAATTTGGTGACCTAGCCGCATCAGCACTTGGCCATGGTGTAATAAGGGTGGCTATAGCTTCGTCAACACTTAGCCAAAATACGGTCCAGCCTTGTCGGTCACGGATGTAGCGTAGATATTGATGATTTAGGCCATTTAATGACATCACACTTGGCCAAGATGTCGATGTATTTTGAATTGGTACCGCCTATTCTAGATGGCTAGTTTTCTCACATAGATGATGCTCTGTTTTTTCATGTCAACCGGCTGCACCGGTCACGATGTCGACGGTGTAAAGAACAATTTTGGGGTAGAGATTGCTCCAGTACATGACACATGCAAGGCAAATTGAATTCAACCGGCCGCATCGGTCATGAGTTAGACCTATTGATCTCATCGACATCCGGTCACGAAGCTGACGGTATAGATTGTAGTAAAATTTCATCTCATAAAAGAATGATTTGCATGGCATAGGTGACTCGTAGATCCCATCATGGCACATGCTAGAACCGTTGTTTTGATTCTGATAATTGATACTCACCGCAAAACACAGCTTTCACAGATAGCACCATTGTTGATGACGAGCGCGATGCCGACTACCGGAAATGCCTCGGCGCGGTCGGTGTTTCTCCTCTTCTTTGCGCGGCAGCTGCAGCCGGCTGACGAGAGAGATGGAGTTGGCGGCGTGTGTGTTCGAGCAGCGTCCGTCTCCTGCGTGCGTGTGCATGCATCCCTCCTCCGGGCGAGAAGGAGGCGATGGCTTTTTATGTTTGGAAAATGCCAAGAAGAGAAGCCTCTGAGTTGTGGGCCAAAGCTTGGTTAAATATGGTGTGCACCTGAAACTTCCTTTAGTATCCAATCAAATTTGCATGCCATGCAGCCAATATGCACGCACAGAGAGCGATTGAGAGAGAGATTTGGCGGGCCCCGCGCAGGTTGACGTGCATAAAGAAACCTAGTAATTAGGATGTTGCCCCATTGATCGATCAGATTGTCTTCCTCGTTCTTCCATCTTTAAACTATATAAACTTCATGATGTACTAGCATATTAGTATGTTACAATAAAATTATAATTAAAAAATTTATCATTAATCAGTTATTACTATTATCTTCTATATATATTCTCTCTTAATACTGCATATATTTATTACTGATATGTGAGCTCTTTAGCCCCACACCATCTCTTTTTCTTCCAAAAAAATATAGATAGTTAGTATGGGATGGTTAACATGTGGGTCCTCTAGATTCACACTATTATTTTTCGTTTTAAAAAGTAGAGAGTTGGTGATAGGGGTGGAGACCATCACCACCATTACTCCTTTTTAAAGGAGTATAGATATCTTCTAAAATAATTCGCAGATTCATAAAAGAATTAAATTAGTCTAATATTGAACATGTTTCAGCACAGTAAAATATTTAATAATATTTAGGCCCCACATGTCACAGAGTATTTTTTGGATGAATTTGTACATCATAATAAGTTATATTATATTATGAATTTTTAGTACAAAAATTCATCAAACAATCCAATCGCTTGATGGAAGCCATTTTCTATATTTCCTTAATGTTTTTTATAACGGTGGTGGTTTCTACTTCTTTGCTTGAAATGTATTCTATACGTATAAAGCAAGGTTCATTTGCTACCCAAACGCACACGTGCACGCAATTATGTTGCCCCACTGTAAAGGTTCTTTTCAAATGCAGGATTTTAAGAAAATAGGAATAGGAAAAATACAGTATTGACATGTCTCAACATTCCAAATCCTATAGGAATGAATTCTTTAGGAATTTGCTAAAATGGGTGTTTGGGTGCACCATACGAAAAACAAAGAATTCTTGGACTTGTAATATAATATTTTTCAAAAGTTTGACATTTGAAAACTAGCCGTTGGCTGATTTAAGTGCACATCCATGCTAGCCATTAGAGTTAGTCCATTTGATCCTTGTGTGCTGCATCCAAATACCAAAGGTTAGTGATTGCCCATATACAACAAAGCTCTCTTGTTTATTTCAAAATTGTGTATTAGGCCAGTCCCAGTATACGTTTTATAGAGGTTTCATGCACATTAAATAGGATAACACATTAGCATATATAATGACATGACAAAAAAATTAAAGAGGAGAGAGATGGGATGATGAAACTGGTGCTCACCATTTCCAACACGTTGAAAACCGTGTAAAACTCCCATTGAGAGGGTTTATGTTTCATCTCCACATATTTCATTGACTCCCATTAATCATTTAGATACAACATTTAAATGACATGCTAGCATATGAAACCATGAAATAAAATTTTGCATTGGGAGAAGTAGTTTCATCCATCAACTCAAATATCCTTAGATGACATAGTATTTTTGGAAACCGCACAATGAAACTTTACACTGGAAATGGCCTTACTCACAATTGGTTATTGGTTCCATACATTGTTTTATTAGCCCTTTTGGCTTGTTCGACATGGATCAGAGCTATTGTCATAGATCACAAAAAGATGATAAGTTTGTTTTATTTATTCTTCCTACTTTAGGAGAGTCATCACATCAAACCACCAGTAGAAGACCAATGCACACATCAAAACTTTCAGGAGCTTGTCATGTTAAGGAAATTTTAACAGGGCATGAGGGCCTATGCAAGAGATCATTCCGCTTGGAGGTTGGAATTTTTCATGCTTTAGTTGATAGGTTGCGTGATAAAAAAATATCCTTGTTGATTCAAGATCTGTCTCATTGTTGATTCAAGATCTGTCTCAGTAGAAGAGCAAGTTGTTGTATTCTTGTATGCTATAGCAAAAAATGCAAGTAACAAACCTTGCAAGATTGGTTTCAACACAGTGGAGAAACTATAAGTTGGCATTTTCATGCAGTGCTTAATGAAATAACACAGCTCACATGTGTGTACATACATCTACCTCCCCTAAATCCGCATCCAATCTTGAGAAGGTCTCAATTTACCGCTTTTTCAGGTATATGTGCATTCCCATTTTTTTAATTCTATCGAGACAAGTGATATTATTTCAGTAAATCCCAAGCATAATGTTCTATAATGAATGAATTTATGATTGATGTAGGATTGCATCGGTGCTATAGACGGAACACACATTCCAATGACCCTTCCATTGCATTAACAAGAGCCATACTGTAATAGAAAGCAAACACTCTGACAAAATGTAATGGCTGCTTCTGACTTTGACTTGAAGTATGTGCATGTACATGCTAGTTGGGAGGGATCAGCTTTAGATGCAAGAGTTCTATAAGATGCACAAAACCATGGTTTTGATGTGCCTCATGGTAAATTTTATCTTGTAGACACTGGTTATGCAAATACACCATATCGTGGTACCAGGTATCATCTACAAGAACAAGGAAAAGCTCGTCAAAAGATATGGAATTACAAAGAACTGTTCAACCTTTGACATGCACAACTTCGGGATCATATTGACAGGACCATCGGTGTACTAAAAATGAGATTTTCTATACTGAAAGTAGCTACACTGATGAGGACATCACTAGCTCGGATATAATCATAGCTACCTTATGTATTCATCAACCAAAGGTGCATGCTTTCTACATAAAATTTATGTGTTATATATTTGAACAGCCGTTACTGCACCATGAGTTTTGTGTATTCTCGTTTGCAGAGATAATTGCTTCACTTATATCCATGCCACAGCTAGTGAATGAACATGCTAGTAATGTTGTTGAACCACCATATACTGATTTTAGACATGTTATTCACATTGCTAGTGAGAATGAAAAGCTTAGATTGCTATCTTTTTTAAATACTTGGGGCTATATTCAATTTGATGATCTTTGTCCACTCAATTGTTTAGAGAAGAAATTATTTGCTAGATCTCATTTGCCATGTCCTTCTCATATGATTTTTCATGTTATTGGCAATTATGATAATAAAGGAGAATATAATGTGCATAGAGCATACATTTGTTCGAATTTTAATATACCTCCTTTTCATAATGACATGTCTTGTCAGAGGACCGCATGAGTATAAATAATTCTCTATCTAGTTCCTCTAGTTGTTTAAATGAGTTGTAGGTTGGTTTGTAAGAAGGGGTGTGTTGTGAGCTGCACAACACTATAAAGTGTTCTTCGTGTTTAAAAATTTCAGAATCCAACCATATGCGCAACATTACCTTTCCCTATGTGGTGAAAGATAAAGATATATTCATCAGGCTTAATGACAAGGTGAAATCGCAGACGGTTTCTAATCAAGAAGGGGAGGATGATGAGGACATCACTAGCTTGGATATAACCATAGCTATCTTATGTATTTATCAACCAAAGATGCATGCTTTCTACGTAAAATTTATGTGTTATATATTTGAATAGCCGTTATTGCACCATGAGTTTTGTGTGTTCTCGTTTGCAGAGATAATTGCTTGGGTGAAGGGAAAGAGATCGTGCGCAAGGAATGCATGGATGATCAAAGAAGTTGATTGGGGACCAAACCAAGACCTTATCCAAGTCTACTCCTACATCATCACGTCACTTTTGGTCCATAGAAGGCAAGAGATAAAGTTCTGTACGTTTTGGATTCGGATTCGGGTCTCTTGATATCATCAACTCAAATGGAACTAGCCGATGATCTAGAAGGACTTTTGGGGCCCATGAGTACTTGTTGGAAAGCTTATGGAGTCTACTGTTAGATGGTTTTGGTCCCACATCAAAATTCCTCCTGAGCTGTCCGAAATCATCAAAACAAGACGCATACCTCTTTCAGTTCGAGTCTGTTTTGAGCCTTGGGCCTTGTAATTGTGTCGTGAGCTAAGCCCAAGGGGTGTGCGCCCTAGGGATAACCCTAGGACGTCCCAACTCCTATATATATAGTAGCTGTCGTTGTTTAAAGGTGGGTTTTGTTTAGATTATTTTGTCTTTGAACAGTTTCGCCGTTTATCGGTTTGTAAGACCCCAGCTTCGAGAGTATAATCATTCATCTGCAAGTGAGTTGCAATCTTTATTGTTCTTACTTGTGTTCTTCGATTCGCATGCAGGGATTAGCCTTCGTGGCAAGGTCAATTGGGCAGTGCATGGTTGATAACGAGAGGAGACGTGATGCAGCGATTGCAGGGTTCGGGTCTTGGTGATCAGAAGCCTGATCGTGAGTGTCAATTCTCTACTAAATCGAGAGTTATCCTTACCTAACAGAAGATCGGACACCCCGTTGCCATCAAGTGGTATCAGAGTGAAGGTTGCCCGTTAGGTATCATTTTTTTCATCCTGTTTTAATATTTGTTTCCTATACCTAGAGTACAGAAAAGCCACAAAAACAAAATTGGTAGTCGTAGGTTCTTTTCCCTGTCCTACACCACGTTTAGCCTTTTGCATAATTCTGTTTCAGAGTCCGTAGTGTTGAGTTTGTGTCCTAGGTCGAGTTCGGTTGCTGGCTTAGATTGTGTTTGAGTCCAGTTTGTGTTCCATTCCTAGTTTCACTACCTGATTCCGAATCAGCCTCCACCAAAACACTGATACGGAGGACCTTCCTTGAAACAGCCATAACTTTCGCATATGGACTCGGAATCAGGCAAATAAATAGTCTACGGACATATACGAAAAATTTTCCATCCGCTACTCCCCCACTTCGTCAGGTTTGCCGAAATCAGTTTTGCAAAAATTCAGGCCGGAAAATTGGTTTCCGCACTTCAAAGTTCTAACACGTCTTTTAAAGCACGCTCGTGTATTTCTACGGACCACACCTTATATCATACTGAGCTGCCATCTCTTGAGGTTGTTGTTCCTATGCTCCTAGTTGAGAAAAAACTATCAGAGAAATAAAAGCAAAATAAAAATAAAGGGTGTGAAAGAAGAGAAAAAAAAGGATAAAAAAAAGAAAAAAAGAAGAGGAGCACATAGGACACACCAGGGAGCCATGTGTTTTTGCTGTGTTTTGCCTTGTCCTTATTTCCTTGCTGATGTCCTTTTATACTTATTTGTCTCCCTTGTTTTATCACATCTGGTTTAGAACGCGTTTAGGCCAGCAACTAGGACAAGTGCTTTGGACATTTTTTTCAGCATTACTATCTGTTATTGAATTATGTGCTACTAACATATTTTGGCCTCCCAAGCTCCACATATATACTTTTGGTCAGCACGGTCTCGACCCTTGCAATCGCTGGATCACGCCCTCAAGGTATCACGAACCAACCACCGGTTGTACCATCCTTATTCGCTAGTCTCAGAACCTTGTAAGAGCTCGGTAAGGTGCTTCCATTTACGAGTGTCCACTATCCTTGCATAGTAGTAGTTGGTAGGGATAATTTCTTTGTGTTTTTCTCTGTCTTCTTGCTAACAATGCTAGGGAGCGACGAAATGGCGGAGTGCATTCTTCGCGGCGAGATGCAAGGCTACATTGACCAGATGATGAAGAGGCTGAATGAAACCATTCTGAAGGGGGTCAACGCTACTCTTGCCAAGCAGAACATAAACCATACGCTTGAGAGTACTTTGGTACAACGAGTGCTAAGTTCTCAAATGGAGAAAGCGGAGCAAAATCAACGCCACAATTTGTTCCAATCAAGGTTCGTAGTTCACAATAGAGCATACCGTATTATTATTGATAGTGAGAGCTGTAGCAACTTGGCAAGTTCAGATATGGTCGAGAAGCTTGGATTGTCGACGCAACCGCATCCTAAGCCTTATTATATCTAGTGGTTCAATTCCTACAGTAAGTTGAAGGTAAGTAAAATTGTGAAAGTGGAGTTTTCCGTAGGCAATTATCATGATAGTGCCATATTCGATGTTGTTCCAATGCAAGCATGTTCTCTACTTTTGGGTAGACCTTGGATATATGATAGAGATATTGTGCATCGTGGTAGAACCAACATGTACACGTTTACACATAATGGCAAGAAATTTAAGTTGCTACCTATGTCTCCTGCTGAAATTTTGAAAGATGATCTTGAGAGGGAAAAGATTAAAAACCATGAGGCTTTCAGAAATAAATGTAATAATACTAATGTTTTGATGCCTTCACCTAAACCTGAGTTATTGCAAAACGAATGTATTGCTTTAGGCACTGACATTTTGCAGGTATCTGAGAAGAGCCAAAGTAATGAGGAAAGGAAGAAAGACATAGAGAAAGAAGATTCACATGTTGTTCTATGCATGTTTCAAGATGGTTTAATTAAGAGTGCACTTACAGTTTTTGAAAATGAGAACAAAGGTAACAGAAATAGTGCTACATTCACTCAAGGTATGGACAATTCTGATGTGCTATCTATGTCCACTAATCATACTAGTTTAGAGCAATCACCAGTAGAATCGTGTTTTATATTACCTTTGTCACATGATGATTTGGTTCCTATTTCTTGTGATAAAGAAGAGTTGTGCAATGCTTCACTTATATCCATGTCACAACTAGTGAATGAACATGGTAGTAATGTTGTTGAATCAACATATGCTGATTTTAGACATGTTGTTCACATTGCTAGCAAGAATGAAGAGTTTAGATTGCTATCTTCTTTAAATACTTGGGGCTATATTCAATTTGATGATCTTTGTCCACTCAATTGTTTAGAGAAGAAATTATTTGCTAGATCTCATTTGACATGTCCTTCTCATGCGATTTTTCATGTTATTGGCAATTATGATAATAAAGGAGAATATAATGTGCATAGAGTATACATTTGTTCGAATTTTAATATACCTCCTTTTCATAATGACATGTCTTGTCAGAGAACCGCATGAGTATAAATAATTCTCTATCTAGTTCCTCTAGTTGTTTAAATGAGTTGCAGGTTAGTTTGCAAGAAGGGGAGTGTTATGAACTGCACAACACTACAAAGTGTTCTCCGTATTTAAAAATTTCAGAATCCAACCATATGCGCAACATTACTTTCCCCTATGTGGTGAAAGATAAAGATATGTTTATCAGGCTTAATGACAAGGTGAAACCGCAGACGGCTTCTAATTAAGAAGGGGAGGATGATGAGGACATCATTAGCTCGGATATAACCATAGCTACCTTATATATTCATCAATCAAAGGTGCATGCATTCTACGTAAAATTTATGTGTTATATATTTGAACAGCCGTTACTGCACCATGAGTTTTGTGTGTTCTCGTTTGCAGAGATAATTGCTTGGGTGAAGGGAAAGAGACCGTGTGCAAGGAATGCATGGATGATCAAAGAAGTTGATTGGGAACCAAACCAAGACTTTATACAAGTCTACTCCTACATCACCACATCACTTTTGGTCCATAGAAGGCAAGAGATGAAGTTCTGCACGTTTTGGATTCGGATTCGGGCCTCCTGACAGCATCAACTCAAAGGAAACTAGCCGCTGATCTAGAAGGACTTTCGGGACCCATGAGTATTTGTTGGAAAGCTTATGGAGTCTACTTTTAGATGGTTTTGGTCGCACGTCAAAATTCCTCTTGAGCTGTCCGGAATCATCGAAACAAGACACGTATCTCTTCCAGTCCGAGTCTGTTTTGAGCCTTGGACCTTGTAATTGTGTCGTGGGCTAAGCCCAAGGGGTGTGCGCCCTAGGGATAACCCTAGGATGTCCTAACTCCTATATATACAGTAGCCGTCGTTGTTTAAAGGTGGGTTTTGCTTAGATTATTCTGTCTTTGAACAGTTTCGCCGTTTATCGGTTTGTAAGACTCCAACTTCAAGAGCATAATCATTCATCTGCAAGTGAGTTACAATCTTTTTTATTCTTACTTGTGTTCTTCGATTCGCATGCAGGGATTAGCTTTCATGGCGAGGTCAATCGGGCAGCATACGGTTGATAACGAGAGGAGACATGGTGCAGCGATTGCAGAGTTCGGGTCTTGGTGATCAGAAGCCGGATCGTGAGTATCAATTCTCTACCAAATCGAGAGTTATCCTTACCTAACGGAAGATCGGACACCCCGTTGCCATCATACACGCTACTCAACTGATACACAAGTTGACATATCTGTTGCCTATTGTGTTCTGCACAATTTCATACGCCTGCACAATGGAGATATGTCATGGCCCAACAATGCAAACCATGGAAATCGATCAACACCAGATCGTTGTTGTGCCAATTGGAGATTGCATGGCTTGCAAAGTTGTTAAATTTAACCATGGATACACAAATTTAGTTTCATGTGGTGCACATATTGTACAAAACCATTTTATCAGTGTAGCTGAAATTTTAGAGCACAATACCTTGATGAGCCTCAAAAGTCCCATCATCAACTTCATCAATATTGACAGGCCCCTTTGATTTGGAAGTACGTCCTTGCTGTTCTGGCAAAGAGTGATGTTCTACCATGTATATCAGAGCAGAAATCCATAATCAAAATTCTCAAATTTGTGACTGAAACATAACGTGAAAGGCACGACATGTAAACACAGAAGAGATGATTTATGCTTTTAGGTTGTACAGAGATTGCTATTCTACCTTTAGTACTAAACAAATCAGTCAAATTAGTAGGGATATTATCTAAGAGCTCTGCTGCAGTATTTTTAGATCAAAAGAGCAAAGCCCATGCATGTCCCTTTCCTTAATAGAAACGTAACGGATGCTCTAGATCTACATCAACACATTTTACTTATGTAAAAAGTGCATATCTTATATATATAAAGGCAAAGTATCAGGTGCACACAGCTCATCAAGTGCACACATGCACTCGTGCAACGTGGTTTTTCCGATCTCGATCCAGGGGCTAGCATCCTTTGGATTTCTAGCATCCCCAATCCTTGAATCCAAATGAACTCAGAGGAATCAAATCCTATGGAATGGAATCCTGCGAAAATCCTCCAATTCAAAGGACCCCTAATCTGTGGAGAAAAGAATATCATGACATATATAAGCAAACGTCGAATATACTAGGAAAAACATGTCAAGTTTTTTTCCTTAAAGACACTATAATATGGTTGTTGCTAGTTTGCAGTCTTGTCTTTTTTGTTTATCCTTTTTTATGTGTCATTTTTAACCATTCTCTCTTTTAATTCGCTGAAGTTAGCTGATTCAGTATCCAAGGTAGAGCGCATCGAGGACCTCATAACTCATAGAAAATTCAAGGGAATTAATTGGCGCATATATATATGTTATTACTGGCTGAGCATCTCTAACCAGATTAATATATAGACCATCTCACAAGCGACACATTTTGAAGTGATCACACATTATATATGAACTAAATGATGCACTACGCTTTACTACAAAATAAATGAATGAATGTATATTAAATATTATTAAAATGATACATAAATATATGTTAAAATATTATAAAAATGAAGAAAGTGACGATGATATGACATACTTGTAGAATGCTTATATGAGCTTTATAGCATAATACTTGCTAGCGGGATAATATAGCATGTTTGTACGTTGAGTTTTAGGGTTAGTGGATTCTAATTTTATAAAAGATATAGATAAGCTCGATTCCTACTACCAATTAAAAATGATTTGAAAAGGAGAAGTTTAGAACATGTAATTACTTCGTCAATGATTCCTCAGTATACGTATCACTTTCTGTTGGATGCTTATGAACGCTAGACTGTGGGCTATATATGTCATTGTTAATTCATTATCTAAAAAATGTCACTGTTAATTGCTAATTATGTCATTGTTAAACGCTAGACTAGTGACATTGCGACTTCCATGGACGTTATCATATATTGCAGCCTCAAGAAATCAACAAGAGGAGAGGAATAAAATTGGCAACACCAGTACAGTGTTCATATGGGTAAGGTGGAGCTAGCTCATCCAAGTTTGTTAGAATATGGTACAACTGAAAGGTCGACACGACATGTTATTGGTGCATGTTAGTAAAAAGTCAAAATGGTTCTCGCACTGATGTATTGAGGCGCATATTTGTAGACGATCACATCGACAAATTGCTTGGTCTGGCTTTACGTTAAGAGTATCGTGTAATGCTAGTCGCTACCAAACTTAAGAGTAAGCCTGTGGGCCATTATATTTTCTGTCGGTCCCATAATCAATCCATAGAAAAATGTATTTTGCTGACGAGTTTTCTATCGATCCACCTATAGAAATACCTTTTGTGACGGTAAAACATATTTTTCTAATAGTTTTGCACCCACATGCTTTCTCTCAAGTTTAATAGAGTTTGGAAGTTTTTTTAAGGGCCAAGACAGTTTGGAAGTGTGTTTTTTTTGGGTGAACCGTCTCATAGAGCATCATTTGAGAGTTAAAATATTTTTTTGCCGAGCATATTTTCTTAAGGTTTCCACTCAATACGAGAAATACAAGCTCAAGATTATGGCATGTAAAAACCATAATCAACAAGAGTATGACATGATAATTAATTTCATACCCACATATCAGACCAAGTGTTTGGAATCATGCATTTTCCTACAATTTCACAAGGGAATTTCGAGATATCTCCAATATACAATTCATGCAGATTGGACCTGTATGATCTCTCGTTTGTTTTGGTGTTGAATCACTATATAGTCTAGCTGCTTGCTCCTAGATACACTTGCACATATATAAAAAAATGCTAATGCACAATTTCGTAGCTAGCCTTTTTAAACATTAATTTGGAGTTGTTTAGTTTATGTTTCCTGTTTCTCTATAGATTCTCAAACTTTATCTCAAGAAAACAGAATACGAACTTATTTTCTATTTGCAGAGCTTCGCGCATTCATATATATAAAGGCCATATATGTGGTGAGACACCTCACAAACACCCCTCTTTACTGTATAAATCATTAGCATGGCTGCCTCTTAGTGATCATAGAAGCTCTGGATTGAGGAAGGCAATGGCGCATCCGGCTCTGTTTGGGGGGAGCTTCTACCAGCTGGAACTTCTCCTAGAATCTCCAGCTGACAGAAGCTTTTCTAAATAGTCTAGATTCTCATTTAAAAAATCTGTAATTATAGAATCAAGAAAATAAAGTAGAAGCCAAAAGTTGAAAAACCCAAATTCTCACCAGCTACTTCTTAAAATTTTAAGCTCTCCAAATAGAACCAATATTTATTGGATCTTGCCCAAAGCCAATTCAGAAACACGCCCACAAGGAGACATGACACTGCACTGTCCTTGCTTGAATTAGAAAAATGGTGATCTTCTACCATTGAATTGGTGAACCTTTATATTTTATTAATCTTCATACTTAATGATCGACAAGTTGAACAATATTTTTTCTCAATATAGACAGCATCTAGTATTTTGATTTTCCCCATCGTCCCTGGTCTAGTGATCACATGGCGTCATCATTGAAAAGGGACCATGCTGAACCTTGTGAATATTTTGCTCTCTTGAGAACCAAATAAAAAACCTGATAAATTATTCATAGAAGATCTTATTCTTGAACCCTATTGGAAGATATCTTGTGCGGCCACTAATATATTGACACATCAGCAGAACATGTGATGAGCTGGACTGTTAAAAAATGGTCACACCTTGTGTTAACCACTAAACAATTGACACATCAGCAATGCCATCGGACCAATCCGGTGAATCAAAGCTTGCTAGTTGGAATTCTTTTATATGGAAGTCATGGCTTGTTTTCATTGTCCCACTTTGGAAATTTCCATCTTTAATAGGTCAGTGCTGAGTCTCATTTTTATTTACAAATATATAAATATAAGTGAAATCAAAACGAGGGTTAGTAAAATAACATATAGTGCATTTTCCATTGACAAATCATGAAATCATCTATGTGCGGCAATTACATTGATGCTTAAGAAAAAATTAAGTGAGCTACGTACTAATCATTGCATTAACGGAATAAATAACATTATGATTATAGGATTTTCTTCTGATCAATGCTCCACAAAATACTTGCACGTACTACTGAAATTTCATATTTGTTTCTTTCCATGTTTCGTATAATAAATTTACAATCACACTAATTTGTGTCTCCACAATCCCTAGTTCAGTTCTATGTTTGCAGCCTATATGTACGTATAACCACTTTTACTTATACAATTCACAGAAATGTTTTGCCTGCATATAAATTATGAAAACGATACGTAACCATCTATATTAGCATATATACCACCAAATCTGATCCACTTTATTTGTCAGTCTCTATCACTACCAGAAAACGCTATTTTCGTGAGGGTGACGAATTTTCGTGAGGGTTTTTGATGCACCCTCACGGGTGCAACAAAAACCCTCACGAAAACATATTTTTGTGACGGTGCTTGACCCACCGTCACGAAAATAATTTTCCCCTCACGAAAATAGCGTACAGTGCCATCTACCTCACTCGGACAAGAAAGCACTAGACCAACCGGTAGCGTAAGTATTTCACATGTGATCGGATCCCGTTAAAACTCCGAAGTTAAGCGTGCTCGGGCGGGAGGATGGGTGACCTCCTGGGAAGTCCTTTTTCGTGAGGGTGCCGGTCCTTTTTCGTGAGGGTGAGCACCCTCACGAAATACCGGCCGGGTGGTAGCGTAATTTTCGTGAGGGTGAGCACCGTCATGAAAATATTTCGTGACGGTTAACCCTCACGAAAAGGACATTTTCCTGGCTTCTAATTCGTGAGGGTAGACCGTCACGAAAATATTTTCGTGAGGGTATTCCTATTTTCGTGAGGGTATTTTAATCCTCACGAAAATTCCAAATTCTGGTAGTGTATGCCACATAACTTCAAAATTATCTCATTTACACACTTAGGTTAATTATACTATATATGTATTTATGTTGCCAGTTATTGATCAACTATGGACTTTTAAAAACTGACTAGGTTCACAAATCTAGATCTCGTGTATTGTACATATATGTTAAACATGTTGCAATATTTACTGAAAAGATTAGGATAGTTCAAATTATGTTTCCTTTTCCTCTATTTTGTGTTGTTCTGTTTTTTGAATGATAAAAACTTGTAATTATACAAGTACTTTTTGTGCCTTGTGTACATATATAATTTTAGAGTAAATTATAAACATGGTATTATCTTATTCATCTTCAACTAAAGTTCCACGACATAGATACTAACAATATTTTAGCCACCTTGGATAGCTCTCTCTCAAGAAAAGAAAAGCAAAGTCCATGGCAAACCTCGGCATCCATATATTTATACCTATGCAATGAATAAGCCCGCCCCCACATCCCCCTCCCTCACGCCCATGCCAAAACACCATGTACGACTTTTTTTTGTGCAAAACAATTTAATTTGTTATTTAGCGTAGTTTGCTTTCAATGGGACGTCCTCATATATGAAAAGTTTGATAGGTTGCGATCAACACATAAACCCGTGCCTTCCAACCATATATAGAACATATAGGTTGGTTTAATCTTTTTATATGAATAGAGAACGGATGTTAGCGCGTGATATGAGTATGTTAGCTTGCCTATATGAAATAGGCTAAGTCTTAACACAAATTTTGGATGTTGGGTTGTTACATTCTTCTTGCATATATACATGTCTTGCTCCAAACATTGTCTTCTTTTCCACTTTTTGACAAATTATTGCTGCACCCACAGTTGACAATATGTGCATCTCTCTTGCTAGGCCAGTTCATATTTTTTTCTCAAAATAATTTCATTATTTTACCTTTAACTCAAAAAAATAGTGATTGTCTGTATATTAGTTATGTTTAAAAACTTTATTGTGTTATTTTCTATTGTTTTCAAACTTTAGAATACAACATGCACACGGGTAACAAATCTTTTAAAGTGCCCATAGTTTGGTTACTACAATCTTGGTGAGCTCATACATAAATACAGAAATAAAAACTTGCAAGATGCTAGCTGAGAACACAAAAAAAAGTTGAGTGAACTAATAAAAAAAACTTAGGTTTAACCATTGTACCAGCTTTTTGGCGAAATTGGGTTGTGCATTGCTATATGCAATAGTAGTACGAATGGAATGTGCATTATGAGTGTAAAAGGAGTGGGGAAAGATAAGAGTTGACGAGACCTAGAGGTGCATTCCTTGGATTCTTTCTTTTCAGGTTGTTCAAGCTCTTTTGAGGATTCATTAGAAGTATTTAATTTGGGGTATATACATAGATTGAGTAAAGGATCATGCATGGTGACTTGCTTGCCAGTACTACATCTATGTATACCAATATTGATGGAATTATCAAATTAATAGAAGAAATAATATCTAAATCTAGTGATCGATCAAGGTGATATGCCAAATTATACCAATTCAATAAAAAAAATAATAGTCTATCAATTACAAATTATGAATAAATCTAGCCAGCCATCGGATTATAAAGATTCCCTCTCAAGTGCAACTTACTCTCTTTTTCCAGCAATATAAGCACTTTTGGACTTAGACACGGTCTTCGATACATTATTTTTGACCAATAATACCTATAAAAAATAAGTTATTTCAAATAAAAAGAGTTGCATATTATGATAGCTTGTTTAACGATAAATCTAGTAACAATATTCTTACGTCATCAATCTTTATGATTTTTTTCTATTAATAGTCAAAGTTAAAAATATTTAATTTAGCACTATTCTAAAAGTTCTTATATTTCTGGATAGAGGGAGTGTTATGAAGAACCCGGCACTAATATATGGTCCCCCCCGGATTGCTCGCGCCCCCCGCGGAAAATAACCAGCACTGATGAGTGCTGGTTCGGACCTCTAACTGGCACTGATAAGTGGGCAAACCATCAGTATCGGTTGCCGGTTTGAGGCTCCACCCGGCACTGATAATTCTCAAATCAATGCCGGTGGAGCCGTTGGGCAGTGCGGTTTGGGCGGGAAAATCATCGATGCCTGTTGGTACCACAAACCGTCACTGATGATACCTCTATAAGCACTTGTTCACTCCCAACACCCATCTTGAGCTACTATAACTGAGGAACCAAATGCAATAGGCATTAATAAGTATAACTTGTTACGCAGTTAGTATTAATTTTGGATTTTTTATAATTATTAAACAAAAAAAATACAAGTGAGACAGAGAAATAGGAGTACGACTATACATGTACTATTAATTCTGAATTTGAAAAATACTAAGTCATGAAAAACTACAATTGAGACTCCAAACCGACTACAACTCGTTATTTATCAATTATGAATTTTAAAATATTAAGAAAAATAATAAATTGAGATTACAACACGAGCTAAACATGGTATCTTGTGTTAAGATTTATTTTGTAAATATTGATATTAACGAGTTTATCTTGAAAGATATATAGTTATTTTTTAATACCTTTTATGGTATATGATTAGAAAGGACAGTATATATATATATATATATATATATATATATATATATATATAGCATTTTCCCTTGTACATGAAAAGCAAAGCTTACACTTACAGGCTAGTGCAAGAACCAAACAACTCCAGTCAAAAGGATAAACATCAGAAAGTAAATCATCACCATTAGTTGTACACTCCAAAACCCCAAAAGCCAATGTGACCTCTCCTTCCATTTTTATAAACCCCTTGTACATGTTCCACTCGAGCACTTCTCTACACCACCTTCCTCTTTTGCTCTCTTACATGTACTATCTTTTCCTCTTCTCTTCGCGTTTCCGTCGCATTCTTCTCTTTAATTGGAAGAAAGCTTCCAATCTTGTGGTTCTTTGCTCGCGATCATCTTGCAAAAAGGTGTGTGATCTTTGTGGTTTATGCGCACCATTGGCAGCTATTGTCTGCCCTTTCTCTTGTCAAAAGCTACCTTGTTGCATCAGTCACCACCTTCGATGGCCCAGAAGGGCAGCACGAGCCCAGCGCCGGCGCCGGCGGTGGAGGACCCGAGCAAACACTGGGCGCGGCACGGCCCGGTGCTGACGGCGTGCGTCGTCGGGCTAAACTTGCTCATGGTCCTCCTCGTGTTCTTCTACTTCTGGCGGTTCTTCTCGGGGAAGCGAGGCCCGCCGTCGTCCACGGCCGGCGCCGACGAGGAGTCGTCGTCGGCGGACACGTCGCCAGCGGCCTCGCCGAGGGCGTCCTGGCGCCTGCGAGGCTGGCCGGCTGGGCGCCAACAGGAGGAGGACATCGCGTCGTCCCTGTCCGTTTCTGTGTACTCCGCCTCCGAGGAGGACGCCGCCGGCCAGGCCGGGAAGGCGGCGGAATGCGCGGTGTGCATCGTGGAGTTCCGCGACGGCGACAGGGCGCGCCTCCTCCCGCGGTGCGGCCACCGATTCCACGCCGACTGCGTCGGCGCGTGGCTGCAGCTCCACTCCACCTGCCCGCTCTGCCGCGCCAGCGTGCTCCCTCCCGCCGCCGCCGCCGCCTCCTCCGAGCTGTCCAAGAACGACCTAAAGGACGCCGCCGCCGCGGCGGACGACGAGGAGTGCCCGGTGTGAGGAGGAAGGGCGTCCGCCCCCCCCCGACCAGCGCAGCGCATGCCGCGCACGCGCTCTCGCCGGCGACAGGCGAGACGAGACTAGACGAGAGCAGCTTGGATGATCGAGCACGCAATGGAGGGAGGCGCGCGGCCGCCGGGCGAGAAGGCGACAAGCATCTTTCGGCGGCAGCTAGCTCGGTGGGCGTCGTCGTCGCTATCCAGATGGAAAGGTTGGTGATGAGATGATTCAACTCGTACGGCCGCTTTTGTCTTCTTCTCGATCTCTTCTGCTCTTGTCAACTGCTATCTCTGTCATAAAATACAGTTACTTTTGTCTACTAATCTAAATACTATGTGTTTGTCTAGATTCTACAAATATAGTGCTGGGATTATTTACCTTCTGTTTGGTTTATGTGTATATGATTCGAGTTGTAGTAACTTATATGATATTTTGTATAATTAAAGTGTGTATAAATATAGATCTGCATGTGGTTATCGTGGTATGCATGCATGTGATGGAATTAATAGCAGTTAAGTTGTAATAAGGTGTTGAATGTACGTAAAAAAAAATCAGCGAGAAGAGCATTCTAAATTAATTGTGTTACTTAAACTTGTGGTTTCATGCGGATGATTAATTGTGGTGGGCATGCATGAGAAGATCGAAATGAAATGATCCTAACCCCTTCAATTGCTTCCATTAGTAGTCCAGATAAATTTCGTTTTGAGAAAGATCCCGAGTCTTATTAGCACAGGTTCGAGGCTCACACCCTCTTAATAACCATCGATACGAAAGCTCTGCATTCAGTTTTTTCATTCCTTTCGGGTTTGCTGGCTAGAGATCTCGCTATAGTTATGGTTTAGTGATATGTTCCACTTTTAAACATTTTGTGCAAATAGCTACATAACTATAATTAAATTGAATTTGCAAATTGAATTGAATAGCTCAACACATTTTGTAGCTATTTTTGGCTACGAATCTGGACAAACACTTCTGTCTCAAAATGTTTCAATTGCTACGTATAGTATTTCTAGCTACATTTTGTAGCTTTTGAATTCAATAGTCCAATCACTCAACACATACTTCCTTCGTCGTAAAATGTAGCTATTTTTGACTACGAATCTAGACAAGAAATAAATACATTTTAAGACGGAGATAGTATATGCTTAACACGTATCCACATATATATAATATTTGTAAACACTATGATTTGAACTTTAGTGGTGGGCCAGCCTAGGCATTTTAGTTACAAAGTTTTCTAGAAAACAAAAATTGGTTATGTAGCACTGAAACTAAAATGTAAGCTTCCTGTGCTACGGTCCGATCGGAGCAATTGTTAACTTTTTATAGAATTGCATTATTCTTTCGATAAATTTTATTGCTTTTGCCTTTGTCGGCCTAGGCTTAATTATTCACTCATGCAGGCAATGCCACCACCATGTAACTTTCTCTCCCCAAAAGTCAGGTGAGTGTTGCCAACCAGTTGAGCCCATACAGCTAGTGTATATGTATATAACCAACCATGCATGCATGCAATGCATGCTTTCGTACAGTTCAATACACTGCAGTAATATATTATTATACAATAAACTTAATTTGCTTAGCTTGCGGTTTCAATACAATACGATATCTAGTTATCTACAGCTCACACGAAACAGCGTACTAGCATATTATACAAGGAAATCCCTCACAAAAAAAAAAATCTAGTATTATACTTAGCTTAGCTTGTAGTTGCAGCAGGCTTGTAGCAAGGAGTACTCCCTCGGTTCTAAATATAGTAACTTTTAAGCGTTTAAATTTTTTTCTATAATATGGCAATTTTTTTATAGATGTTTTTGTCTTAACAGATCACAAGCATCTCTTATTTAATTCTTTAATCTACGTGTTCACTAAAAAAATTATCCACCTCCTTTCGCATCAACCAATCTCTATTTAATTTTTTTTAATCTCTATAAAAAACGATAGAAATACTTATATTTTAGGATAGTGGAAGTACATAACAAGATTTCTTTTTACTCTTTCACTTTTGTGACAGAGAGAGTTTGGAAGGGAGTTGACAAGGCCAGGAATTTGTGGGCAAGAAGGCAACTAGCTAGGTATCCTCCTCACGTCACCATCGCCGTCGCCGTAGCCGTGGTGTGGCTGATCCCGTCCGTCAGTTGTACCTCCCTCGGATCGTACCTTCGTACGTGCGTGAACGCCAGCTAATATATAGGGACGACGGGAACTTTAAAAACAAATAAACCAGCTGCTCGCTAAGCAACCAGACGGCATGCAAATCGACAAAGGGAGGAGATATAAGGCCGATCAATCGCCTGACCGCGGAGGCGAAAGAATTGAAAGCTACGGTCAGACTCAATATCCCCACCAACCTTCGAGATGCATGCCTACATATACGTTTGGCGTATTTGTGTTCGTGACCTTGTTTTTAATTCTAATTATAATTTTATCTTTATTTTTTTAACATTGTGATTTTATCCTCATTTTTTGAAACGAAGCTAGCTTGTGTTTGCTCTTATTTTATTAGGAAGACTTAACAGTATTAAAGTTCAGTCAAAATATGGTTAAAATTCATATTAAACTTATCCTTGGCCCTATTTTTTAACTAAATATACAAAAATTCATATCAAAATATTCGATATCAAAATATGGGCAAAATAACATATCTTTAAAAAAAGAAGGATCAAATCTGCAAGGGCATACATGTTTTTTAACACTGATAAAAGACTTAACAGAATAGGGACAAACACAATCTTCGGTTAAAAAAACAAGGGCAAAACCACATAGTTAAAAAAGTGGGGATAAAATCATAATTGGAGTTGAAAACATAGGCAATGACACAATCATCCCATGTTTTTTAATATCTTTGTGCTTTGCATTTGTACCGATCAATTTGCATTCGCACAAATACACTCCACCTTCATACATTCATATACACTCCAAACTAGCAAAATTATCATCAAGAACAGGAATACAAGAAAAATACTTATGAGGAAGTAGAATCTCAGCCTCAACAAGAACTTGAGACCACCACAGTGCCCTCCCATCCCAAAGCAACCACCATTAGAGGCGTCCATCACCAGCAACCGTGCTCGGAGTGCCTAGCTAGATCCGTCGTCATCTACCAATCTCTGGCAACATCGTCTTAGTGGTCGTCGCCCCACCAGATTCAATGTCCCTTGCCTGAACCTAGCCTCCTCACCGGATTCGATGGGCCTGAGCTCGAGGGCCACCGAATCTGCACCCCTACCCCGGTGCCACCTCCTCTACTGCACCGGAGAGAAGAGGGAGGGGGAGTGGGAGCCGAGTCGAGCAGTGTCGGTGGCAGGCGAAGACAGCGAGGCCAGCAAGCAGTGGCGGCAGAGACCAGCACACAGAGTGAGAGTGAGAGTGAGAGGGAGAGGGAGAGGGAGTGGGAAAGAGGAGACGAGGACGGTGAGGAGAAGGCACAGTGGTGGGCTACGGCTAGGGAGGAGAGAGTGAGAGAGCAAGAGGGAGGGATACAATGGCTGGAGAGATCTAGTGAGAGACAACGAGAGCGGAGGAGGCTTAAAGATTTTTTCGTCTCTCTTGGTTCGGTTCATATGCTGTAGTTCTTTAATTTCGGTGACGGTTCATCTAAAAATCCGGCATTGATATGTGGGACATTAATATCGGTTTTTAAAAAGAACTATCACTGGCCACATCAGTGCTGGTTTTTGTCTAAACTGGCACTAATATAGTCTCATTAGTGCCAGTTTTTATCCATTTAGGGCGTGCACGGTCTCGAAGGGTAGGAAACCTCTTATCGATGTCAGTTGGTTTTCTAACCAGCACTGATAGGACGATACATTTGATCCATTCCGTAGTAGTGATCGGGGTTAGGGGTCAGAGTAGGAAGGAAAGAAGGGGTTTCTCTAGGCTTAAAGGGATGTTCATTGGCGGCAGAGGACCGGTGGACATGGACGTGCGGTGAGACAGTGGCGGCACTACCGAAGCCGCGTGTTAGAGGAGGGTGATGGGCAGGGTCGGCGATGGGGCGTTAGATTTGGAGTGGTAAGGAGGCAATGGCGGCGGTGGTGTCTCCAGCGATAGGGAACCACCAGAGACGGGGAACACAATGGAGCAGGGGCACCACGTTACCGCGTGGCTTAGGGTAGAGGAGAGGCGGGGAGGAGGAAGGGGAAGGAGGTTGGTTTGGCAGGCCTCGCAGGTTCCATTGGTGCCAGCAAGGCCGGGGGACGGTGTGCGGGGGCAAGAAGGAGCGCAACAGTGGCACGAGCGGATTTGAGCAAGGAGAGCAAGAGGAGAATAAGATAAGATGTATGTTACAGTAGTAGCATAAATTTTAAAGCGATCTAGTCCGTCCAAAAGTAATTGAGATAAGCGGGGTTTTTTCTTACAAATGTTATATGGACAGTGCCTATTAGGATCTGTCCATACATATTCTAGAGCTATCGTCTTGTATATATATGGGAGTAGCCCATGTATACCACTGATGATAGCGGAAATTATCGTGCCATGTACTTCATTCGTCCTATAATATAAGGGATTATCTATTTTTTACAAAAATTAAGAAAGTGACAAAAGAATAAATTATGGTATAAAAGATGGTAGTTGTGGTAATAAACTAGTACAAAACATGATACTAGACAATAAGCTAATACAAAAGTTATTAGGTAAAGAATAAACTAGTATAAAAGTTGGTAGGTAAAAAATAAAGCATTGTCTTATAATAATAAAATATCTTATATTTTAAAACAAGCTCAAAAGATATAATCCTTATATTATACTATAGGATGGAGGGAGTAACAAATTAACACACCTACATATGTGGCCATGCGTCCCTGCATATCTTTTTTCACATGCCTACATATAACAAAATAACAACGCACATATGATGTCAAATGAATTGACCGTGATCAGGACCCTGCTTCTGTCCTAACTGTCCTTTCGTGGTACGATCAGGTACACTTCATGTACGCACATATATACCTGCAGCAAGCTCGTCCATGCGTTCAAACAACGCCGGCCGGTCGTCATTCGTCAATACAAAAGAAAAAAAAACAACTAGCAGAGTATAAGCTAGGCTGGCTGGTCGCGAATTATTTTATCATTTAAACATTTTATTATTTATTTAAAAATAAACCATCTAAAAATTTATTTTCAAATTTAAACCTTTTTGCTACAGC
Organism: Oryza meyeriana var. granulata; assembly: GCA_003991445.1. Taxonomy (NCBI): domain Eukaryota; kingdom Viridiplantae; phylum Streptophyta; class Magnoliopsida; order Poales; family Poaceae; genus Oryza; species Oryza meyeriana. Next base: position 107,087 of record RYFJ01003465.1, on the reverse strand, counting down.
CAAACAATATTGTCACGTTAAGGACACGTGACATGGCAGCGTTATTTGGTTATGTCAGATAGACCGGTAGCCTGGCATGGTAAAAGAACATTATCATATCTACAGCTCATGGTATAACAGTGTTATTTGATCACGCTAGGCGGAGTGATGTGGCCAAAGGTTTAATTTGAAAATAAGTTTTGAGAGGGTTTAGTTTTAAAATTAAAAAATAAAAGATTAAAAATTAAAAAAAATCGCTGGTCGCTCGGTAGTCACGAGAGATCATGGAGAATCTTTAGCTCTTTGGGGCGATCGATCGATATGGACATTGTGTTGGCGCTCACGCAGTGCCAAACTGTAAGCATATATGCACGCAGGTAGCAAGCGAGAGGAGATAATAGATCATCGAAAAAATTCGAGTTTTTTTTTCAATCCTTTCTGCATTTCTGCATTTTGGGTTATTTCTTATATGTCTCTAAGGGGGTATTCTTAAGTGCTTATTGTGTGGCTTAAATAAGTCGCACATAAAACGAGAAACATCATTAGCGTGTGATTAATTAAGTATTTATTATTAAAAAGTTGAAAAATGGATCTATTTGTTTTTTTAAGCTACTTTTATATAGAAAATTTTTGCAAAAAACACACCGTTTATCGTTTTAGGAAGCGTGCGCGTGAAAAACAAAAAAATAAGCTACAGCCAGTAGTGGTGCCGAACAGCCCCTAATTTTTTATTTTGATTCTTTTATACCCATTCCGTTAGTTGATCATTAGATTTTTCATAAAATATTATAAAACGACTATATTGCCCCTATCGTACTTATGTGCTAGATTATTGAGAAAAACACAATTCTCAGAGTGAAAAAGTTTAATTTATAACAAAATTAAATGGGGTAGAATTATTTGTCCCCCAAATTTGAATAACAAAATTTAAATTTTCATACAATTTTTTTAAAAAAATTAATGAAATCCATCCAAAAGTTTCTCCTAGAATTTGAAAGCCAAAAATATTTTTTATTTGGCCTTAAATTTTGGTGAAAAGTTATATGAAATTTCATCCAAATTGATTTAAATTCATTTTAAAATGTTATATTTCAGTTTTTAAATTTGGTTTCAAATAATTATATTTCCTTTATTTTTTTATAAATGAATCATTTCATATTGAGAATTGTGTTTTTCTTAATAGCATGAGAATACGGCAATATAGTCATTTTAGTAAAAAAAAAAATCTAATGATCAATTCAACAATCAACTAATGGAATAGGCATATAGAGAATCAAAATAAAAACTCAAGTGCATTTAGCGATGAGACAGAATCTATGAGACAGAATCTAAGAGTATAGAAGGAATTGAACGAAAACTCATGAGCATGTAAGAATTTTTCTCTAGATCATTTGGGAAAAGGTCATTTTGTTCCTAAAAGGATGTCCACTCGTTTCTTATCATCTAAACCATGTTTGAATCAAATCATTAAGTAAATGGATATATTACGGACAGCTAAACAGATAGCATGAATTATTTGTACGTTATCTAGATGAAAAAAAAAAGACAGAACTAGCTGTCAGACATCCAATATTTTTAAATTATCGGATGGTGATTTATCACATAAAAAGAAATATTTTAAATATTTTAACACTAAGTGAAAAATGTTCCAACAAAAATGTTTTAGATATTTATCGTTCGGTGAAAAATGTCTCAATAAGGATTGTTCAATTGTTTCATCCCTTGCTAAAAAATATTTCATTACTTGGTGAAAAATGTTTTATCACTCGGTAAAAAATATTTCAAACAATTCTAACATTCATATACAATATCTGTTGTACCAACAAGGTCTGGTTACCTAAACATCAAATAAATCCAATTACAACATAAAAAAAGCAAAAGCCTATCGCTCTAGATATGGCTTCTTTCTCCTTTCTAGTGCCCGGGGACGCAAGGGCAGTGGCGACAAGCAACAGGCGGCAGAGCAACAGCGGCCGCAGGGCAAGATTCACCTAACGCCCAGCATCGGCCCTGGGCTTGGGGACCCGACGAGGCAGTGGACCGGTGGCAGAGGCCTTACAGTAGACTCCTCACCTCGCTCGTTGGTGGTAGCCCAGATGTAGTAGCAGCACTCGGCTGTTATTAGAGGTGAAAACGGATCGGAAACGATCGGAAACTAGCTACACTATATTTATTTTTATATTTTTTTAAAATTAGATTCGGAGTCGAAAACCTCGGATACAAAAACAGAATCAAATATTACCGGATACAGATACGGAGCGAATATAAATCGGAACAAATACGGTAACAAATATTTATTCGAATATAAAAACCTCTCAAACTGAACTTTACAAACCAATGAAAAAGAGACAACTTATTTTTTTTTTTAAATAATATATCAATATTTCTAAATTTTTAGCTAAACAATATATACAACAAATTTCAAACATCCATATCAACAACACACACTACAAACTTTTAACCTTTGCGCAACGACGAGAAAGCGTTGCAATAGGCCCAATTTGGTTGCAAAAGGTAGTTCTTGCCACCAAATCGCGTTCGTTGCCAATGGTTGCAAAAAGTCACGTTGCAATAAGAACTTGCAACCGTTGCTAGTTTGACGTTGCAAGAGTTAGCTTTTCTTGCAACCATAGTTGTCCGTTGCCAAGCATAGCAATAGGACGTTATCGCAACATTCACTGGCGTGGCAATACAAGCACTTGCCACGCTCGTCTTCGTAGCAACAGGTGGTAAATGCAACGAGCGATAGCGTAGCAATAGAATTTTGTTGCCACGCTAGAATTTTGTTACCTAAGGTGTTGTTGCCATGACCGTTATGCCGTGGCAAGTAAATCATTTGCCACACAATTTTATTTATTGCAAGAGAGTATACATTATTGCCACGATCGCTGTGGTGTGGTTTGCCACGCTTTTTTATTCGTTGAAAGAGATGATATGGTATTGCCATGGTTGTCGTGGCGTGGCAATAGTATCATTTGCCACGCAAATTTACCCGTTGCGAGATACCGTTTATTATTGCCACGACTGCGGTGCCGTTGCAACAGTATCATTTGCCACGTAATTTTATTCGTTGCGGGAGATTAATTGTTATTGCAACAATAGTAATGTCGTGGCAATACTATTATTTGCAACGTAAATAAGTTTGTTGCCATAGAGCATATTGCCACGCATCGCGGCTCGTAGGCATAGCTTTTATTGCAACGCTAGTAACATTTAATTTTGGTTTAATAAATCATCATTGCAAATCAATAAACCATAACAAAAGCAATTGCACTCACATATATTAATTATAATCAATCATTCAATATGTTGCCAAACCATGAAAATAGTAGCTAAAATCATAAACGAGTGTACAGTTCACTCATTATTTGACAACTTTTTAAAAACTTCCTAACATCTATGCAGCACTCGAGAGTTTCCTAGCAGCCTAACATGTCATCGCCTCGGCTATGTCATCGCTTGATTATGAGCCTCTCACTGAAACCTTGTCCACCTACTGCCAAAAGAATAAGATTGGGATATCACAATAATATTAAGTTTACTAATTCTTGCACAAAATGTAATGAGATTCAGATATAACATGGTTCTAATTAATCAAAACTATGGAAACAGTGATGTACATATAATCAGTTTGCTATCAAATTCTCTGAATTTTTAAGACATCAGCAATACAGTTAATTAAAAAAAATCATAACTAGAGTTCTAGACAACAAAAATTATATTCTTTAACAATACGGAAAGCCCATGAAATTCTCTACATCTTTCTAGTGATTTGTTAAATAAGATTCTGCAGTTATCATGGTCGAAAAACACAAACACCCACTGCTGTTCAGAGCAAGGTCAAAACCTGACCGGCTACTTACAAAATTCATAACTCCCAATTCTCCAGGGCTAAAATCATGACCTTTCATGATGACAAACATCTTTAAACCCTCTACAACTTTGGTATTATCAAGTATCACAGAAAAGGTAAATTACTACTCGGAACAATTCACCCAATTAAAACTGCACAAGCTGCAGTTTTCAGCACGTATGTTAAATGTATTTTCTACATTTCCTAGTTCTACAAGGAAGGGCACATTTGATAAAATTTCAGCAAATGATGCAAGAATTTAGATTCCAATTAGCTGATAACATATTGCAGTAGTTACCTTCCTCCTTTGGGATTATTTCTTGTTCTATTCATCAGCTGCTGTGAAGTGATATATGTCTTCGGTGCAGCCACATTTGCAGTGTTTTCGTTAAAAAGACTTTTGCTGAGAGCTGCAGTACTTTTACTGGAGCGAGTAGGTGCTGGTGCATCTTTTTGTACGGTGACAACGCTTCCAGGCTGAGTCTACAAACATTAAATTGTTTGATCTATTTTAGCTATAGTTCAAGGTACATAGCTCAAGATACATGGAATATAGTGCAATAGTGTCATTACCTCCTGTAACCCATCTTTATTTTCAGTTTCATGTTCACCAGTCCCATTTTCCTCTTGTATGCTTGGTGCCACTTGTATACTGGCATTGTTTTGCGGGGTACTCTACACATACAAATATTGTGGTAAAAGATTAGGCATCATAATCATAAGTTTATTAAGAGGACAAAGGATGAAAAATTATTCTAATACCATATTCATAGTTCCTTCTTTGTGCTACGCTAGCATATTAAGAAATTCTTGCTTCATTTCTTCTCTTATGTTTATCTTAGCATTTTCCAGCTCCTCTTGCATCCTCCTCCTATTTTCTTCTTTCTCCCTTTCCCTTTCTACAGCTTTTGCGCAATCGCAGATGAGAACAAGTGCTATGTAAAATGCACTAAGGTTGATCAAGTTTGTTTGACAAAGTAGATTTTACTAGAACTGACCTTGAATTTATCAGATCCAAAATACAACTGCAAGTAATGCCACTCAAGAAGGTGTATTTCTTCAGGTTTATTTCGTATCCTCTCACCGTAACTATTATAAGCCCTGTATGTGGCACTCAGAGCTGATCGCCATCCTTTGTACCGCTCCTTGGCAATGTTTCATATTTTCTCTTTTCTTTTATCCTCATCGTCAATATTGATGAAGTTCCACCTGAGCTGTTTACCATTAAAAAGCAATCAAATGTTTCATCACAATTACTTATACGCATCGCACAAGTAGGAATCAAAAATAGTACACATCATACCAGTATCTCATCTGCAATTTCTTTTTTGACTTGTTCTTTTATATCCTTCCAACTGTTTACTTCAATTAGTGGGGCCCATTTCCTTGTAAATAATACGACCTCATCGACAAATGCACGGTATTCGGTCAATGGGACTCCAACGCCCTTTCTGAAATTCGATTGGGAGTTTTTGAGTGCGTTCCTTAACTCTCTTGTTGCCTACTGTAAATCCTTTAACAGTGCCAACGACCTCTTTTCTTGCGTTCATTGGAGCCATGTCCTTGCAAAAAGACAATAACAAACTTGAGCTGTTCTAGTTCTCAATTAAGATATGCGAACCCAATATTAAAAGTACATGCATGATCACAAACCATTTCCCTCGTCCCTTGCCTTCCTTGCATGGCTTGGCCTATTTGAGGGTGGTGTCGCATTGCTTCCATTACTTTCATCGTCTTCGACTATGATACTATTGGTGTCACGTTGCTCAACAAATGCCACTGCACACAAGGTTAAAGGTTCAGTTTTAAAAAAAATTAGTAGTAAAATACACTGGTTGAAGAAGAAAAATAAATTACCAATTTCTGGAATGTCCCCTTTCATCCTTAAAAATTCCTTGTACGTGTTGACTGTTTGATCCCTAGTGTCATCCTTCAAATCTGTTAGTCACCAAAAACATGTAAGATAAGGTGTAGTTTATATAAAGGTGCTAAGATTATGAACAATATGAAAACATATGCGGAAACATAGATGATATACTTTTGGATTGGTCCTGTGGTAGCTTCTTTAGCCAGTCCTTGTATGCATCAAAAGGATCATCCATAAACGGATGCTCATCTTCTTCCAGCTGCTGCCTTGGTCGCTTGAGGGGTGTTATGCTGACTTGCTGTGCTGTCTCTTGCTCCTTTGAGAGTACTAATCTGATTTCCTTCTCACTCTCATTGTCTTGTAGCATAATCTCTACATGTCTGACATAATCGAGGGGCTGAAGAGTAGCTACATCTCTCCCACAACGCTTCTTGTAGTATAACAAGTCCCGGACAGCATCCCAAGCTGGTCCTTAAGAGATGTCAAGGTTGAGAATTTTATATCAGGCCTTTCCACTTTGAACATTACATACTCCTGATCTGGAAGTCCATTCTTGCAATGAACATAAAGAGTCCACATTTCACCCGTGCCACTTCATACATACGACAATGGTTGATAAATAAACAAGAATAAAAAAAGGTCAAGTATTACCCATTGGCAGAATCTTAACTTAAGCAAAAAGATTCAAAGCCACACTCTCAACATCAGTATAAACCAACATATGGAAATAATATGTGACATGTTATGGATGGATATTTTTGTGGAAGGGACAAAGACTACAGATGAATTCCTATTATAAAATACAAAAGAGCGGAATCACTTTGTGAGTGCGTGTGTCTATTTAAGTCCTGTAATCACTTTGTTCAGAGATCAAGAGAAAAAGAGCACTGGTGTGCAGTGCTGCAAAACTCCCCTGTGTATGTGCGTGTTCATTTGAGCTAGCCGGGTTGCAAGTTCAATAGAAAGCCGTGGTGTTCGTCGCCATTGTCGCCTGCTCGAGCTCGTGTGTGTGTGTGCATTTTCTCCAGGCCGGGCGAGAACCCGGGCACGGGGGCAGGCCGGGCGAGGGCCCGGGCACGGGAGCAGTCCCGGACGCGAGGGCGCGGCCGCGGGCGCAGACGCGAGGGCGCGGGACGCGGGCGTGGGAGCAAGTCCCGGGAGCGGGGCGCGGACTCGGGTGAGGTCCCGGGCGTGGCCTTCGGTGCGCCGATAACATCTGCTGCTAATCAATCGACATGAATCTAATAAACTAGATTAAACAAACAATGTACCTGGGGTTATATTGACAAGGAAACCCATGTTCGTCTTCGGTTTTCGAGGGCGGCTTCAGTATATCCATGTCGATGGGCGCCCAAGGCGGTGGCGTCGTTGCTGGCGCTGATTCCCTGCGAAGGAAGCGTCGTCCTGCCTGTTAGCGTTGCCGGTGGCGTCCTTGACGGAGGTGGCGTCGAGGGCGTCCTGGAAGGAGGTGGCGTCGGCGGCGGCGCCATGGCCCTCACGGAGTCGGAGGAGGGATTTAGATTACGATCTAATTGGGGTAGGGGGAGGTTATTAGCCCGACATATGTGGCGATCTTTTTTTTTCCGCAAGAATTTGCCGCGGTATGTCGGACGGTTTGGTGTGGTGCGAAACTTCGGCACGGTGGGAAAGTTGGAAATTTGGCGCACATTTTGCCTCTAATTTCGCCAGCCACCTCTCCTCTTCCTCCTCTCCACGTTCCCATCGAGATAGCCGATGGAATCCCTAGAGATCACCGGAGACAGAGCCATCCTCCCTGCTGCCGAAGGTGTTCGACCGAAACTGAGCTTCCCCTGATGAACTCTGTCCTCTTCCCTTAGCCAGAACATGATGAGCACTTTTTGATTGTTCCATTTTTCATACTTGTTGTCCTAGGAAATCGCGGTCGAAGCGCCGGTGTACCACGTGCTTGGTCTGCGGCTCTGCAGAGCCGCCGCGTGGCGGTCGCCTCGCTGTTCTGGCCGATCAGAGCACCGCTGACCGAGCCCTTACGCCTCCAGCATCGCTTGTCTCCAGGAGACTGCCAGCCGAAGGAATCGGGTTGTAGCGCAGTGAAGCTCGAGTCGGCCTCCGTCTTCCCCGGCGCCGTCGTCCAGAAGATTTCCCCGCGCCACCAGACCATCCCTCTGCGTTCAGACGGTCCAGCTCCAGTGTCGCCGGCTCTGCTCTTTCGCGACACCGGACCATCCACTCCTAGTCCGGACGGTCCGTTCCTATATGCCGCCCGAGGTCATCTGCCGCTGCTCTGCTCTGCTCTCTCTGAGAGAGGCCCGCACCTGGAAGGAAATAAGAAAAGAAGAAGATTTAGAAAAGGTTAAGCTGAATATTTTTCCAATAGAAAATATCCCAAACTTTTGAAATCATAAGTATTTCTTTTAACTCCTTTTTGAGTGAAACCAATTTTTTGTTCATTCTGTAAAGTTTTGTGAACTTTAATACTGGTCAAATAATTTTCTGCTGACAATTGTGATGTGGGTCTTGTTATCCTTTTGCTATGTGCTTTGGTGACGCATACAGGTTATTCTCTTAAGGAGACTCCATAGAAGAGTATAAGCGCACTTGTTTATAAGTTGAGAAATCTAGAGTGCATCACTTATTACAAGTTGATTGTTTCAAAAATGGTACAGGAAATTTTCCTCATTTTAACTTGAGCAAAATTTTTTAACACAAAAAATCATCATCATCAATCTTCTCCCTAGAGTACTGAATGGAGGGAGGACTCCATCAGCAAATGTAGCTGTCATCCTGGATCTTCATCTTCATCGAACAGATCATCGTGTTCAGGTTCAGGCACCGATGTTGCAATAGCATGCTCAATAACAGAAGCATCACAGTAGCCCGTCCAAAAGTGCCAGACCCTACTTCCAAGCTGTCACACTTTCATTTTGGCTGTCCAACATTATAATCTTCACTCCTCACAACAACTGAGGTCAGATCGAGCTCACGCATATTGTAGTAACTTCTCCTTCAGGCATGGCAAACATGTTTCTAGGCTGCATTCTAAGGTACTGTTGCACCAATCCAGTTTCTTTAAGGTTTTTTTGCATAAAGCTTGCTGCTCAGCCTTGGTGTGTCAGGATGTAAGTTCATTCTGAAATACCTAAACCGAGTTGTTCAATATCGATGACCCATATTTATCCTTATTGTAAAGCTCTAGATTGTCGTATTGTGCAGGGAATCAAACCATACGCATTGGAAGAACATTACTTCCTTCTCAACATGAATCAAAGCAGATAATTTTCTTAAGCACGGCCATACCAGCCTGTTGTCCTGTTACTTGAATGCGCCTTCCACAAATACACCAGTATTTTGAGTAAGTTAAGCAGTTCTTATGAAGAGACCCAGAAAAGGAAGCCATTTATTGAAACACGCATTGTTGAACAACGAACCCGAGGGTCTGGACTGGCGAGACTGACTAATACATCATGTCATCTATTTCCCCTTGTGCATGCAATGTGCTGTCTTACATTTCGATTATTTTAAAATATATGGGATAAATTATTATTATGGACTAATAATTGAGCAAAAAGCATGTTGGAACTGATACAAATAAAAATATGGATAATATATTGGGACGACTCACTTTTACGCTCAAACATGTAATACAAACTCAATAGCGTCGTTGTCCCCACTGAAAAAATATGCAACGTGGGTATGAATGGTACTCAACAAGATTACACGATATTAATAGTACAAAGGAATCATGCTGGTTTAATACATCAAAGAAGGAAGGCTATATTGCTTGAAACGCTATAGCCCACCACTAAACCGCGTCTGGTGGGTCCGACGCGACTTCGTGTGCGTGTGTGGATGACTAGGCAGATCATCGTGTGGGAGGACCTCCGGCCACAGCTAGCGTGCTCGAGGTTCCTCAAGGAAATCCTCCTCACGGACTGACGGACGGACGTAGATGGCCACAGCCTCCCCGTGCTACGAGTTTAAGCCGTCCCCATTCCCGGCGTGTGGAGTACGTAGGGTGCTTGAAATAGACTCAACGATGTTCGGAGTCCTTACAACGACGGCCAGACAAAGTACGTTGCATGCAGGGGAACACCATCCTTCCATCGCCGCTAGTTCATCCGTCCGGTAACTATTCTAATTATACATTAGAAGTGATTCCTTTTTAGATTTCAACCATCATTCGCTTTAAAACTATTTTGAAGCCGATAGCGTCCATCTATCAGACTTTTCTAAGTCTAGAAATAAGCAAAGGTAAGCATTCGGTAAAATAAAAGTATGCCAAGTCTTAACCAGGGGTGACATGTATAAACATGGCATCGATAACGCAGGAATGGATGCATACAATTGGGCTAATATTGACTCTACCGTTTTCCATTTTTGAATAGATTGATGCTGCATATAGATATTGTTTTCACAAATAAATCAATTTATTGAACATAGGTTCATATGCTAACGCTTGGCCTTGCTGCAGCGATAAGTCACACTCAGGCTCTGATGAACTTCACGTACTCCGTATCCTCAGAATCTCTGGTAGAAGCAATATCAAATAAGAGTCGAATAACATGCATATGCAACGTGCTCTAAAATTTATGAGATTTAAATACAGTAGGTAGGGCATGTCCTCAGCAAGATTTTAGGAGATAAAACCAAGCATTTGCTCTCTGGGATTGGGAGATGACAAATATAAAGGTGGAAGGCTTGAAAAAGTGCAGTTTCATAATTATTTTATTTTGAACCTTAAGTTATTATATATCTAACTGAATTTTCTATGAGATTTCAGAAGCAAGTATTTTAATATAAAGAGCATAACTACTGTTCTAACAAAATTTTGGTTCACGAAATTTGTTTTAAATGATTTAGTTGTGAATTTTACAAATTTATTCAAAAAGAGGTGTAGAAATTACTTGGGCCTATTTTAGGAGGTATTTTTATCAAAATAAAATTTTCCACAGTAAGGTTACAATTTTCTGAGATAAACAAAGTGGTTTCACATTTTTTAGCAATTACGATGAATTTTATAGAACATATTTCAAGTTTCTGGCACAAAAAATAATTACTATTGCTTCTTAATATTTTATGGATATTTTTGGTACAGAAGTTGTCATATTTTTATTTTACGTAATAAAGTTCACAAATTTACAGAGGCATAACAAAATTGTTTCGCCGAAAAATGAGTTGAAAGAATTTACTTTTTTGAATTTTTTGAAGTTTTAAACATGAAGCGGACCGTCCGATCTAGGAGAGAATGGTCCGGCGAGGCAAGAGCAGAGCCGGCGACAACGGATCGGACGTCGAACGCGGAGAGGATAGTCCGGTGGGGTGAAACAGAGCGGACTGAGCCAGTGACTTCTCGGCGGCGGCGACGGCGATGAGCTCAAGCGGTAGCTACGTTCGGGTCGCACGTGGATGTGCCAAAGCGACCACAAGCCGAGCTGGGTAATGCATGGAATGGGTGTTAGGGATCCTCAGGAGGCTCACCGTGCTCCGGAAAAAGGTTGGACGAGCTCGCGTGCGGCCCGGCGATGTGGACGAACTACCTGGCGGCGGCAAACTTTGGGTTCACCGTGGCTGACTTGATCTGTGGCGTGCGCGGAGGAAACGAAACATCCAGGAGGTTAAGCAGGTTATGAGGATACTACCAGTGCAAAGAATCGACAAACGGCTCACCGGTTGAGTCGAAATCCCACGCGGCGGAGCTCGGCCGGAGACGGAGAAGACGATGGCCGATCTTTGCGCTCGGATGGCAAGAAACTCGCGTTCCCGGGGATCAGCTACGAGATAGGGGACAATACCAAGTCAGGAGCTATGGCATGCTGAGGGGAGCTTGGAACGTGACAAGAGGAAGACTTCACCGGAGGAAAGTTCTGGACAGCGGCAACTGTTTTGCTTCGCCGGCGATGGGATCGAGGACGAGCTGGCCGAGGTAGGCTCTCTCTCGGTGTTCTGCACTCTAGGGCATCAATGGTGTGATCGGTCGATGCAGCTGAGGAGGTATAGAGCGATAGGACGGCGGCAGACACGTCGGCATGCATGGCACACTAGCGTCGGCCGATCGACAACCAGGTTGACGAGCTCTCTGCTTCGTGGGATAGCTGGACAGGGCTGGGGCGAGCTAGGGAACGAGGGCCTTGACCACGCTGCTCGCAGGGACGGCGCGCGGGAAGAGAGGCCCGACGGGAGGATCACAAGCCACGATGCACGTGGGAACAAAGCAGCGACGGGTAAGAGAGAGGACCGCGACGTATGTGATAGTAATTAGATTAGATCCTTTTCCAATACATAAACGGGTCTACATTAATTTGTATAGGATACGCTAGCTATTAGAAACACAAACACATACATGGTCTATGGTAGGCGCCTTCTTCTTAACTCTGAGGTCTTAGGTTCGAAAGCTTGTGATGGTGTTTTTTTAATTTTTATGTAACCATTAAAAGTGGAGAACCTTAGGTATTGCAACGATGTAATTTTTTTCGTTGCTATATGTACAACCTTTTTGCAACGAATGAAACTATTACATACAACGAAACCATAATCGTTGCAACCTTAGTGATTGCAACGATTTATTTTTTTTCGTTGCTATATGTACCACTTTTTTGCAACGCAAGCGACTATTATATACGACAAAACATATTCGTTGCGACATAGACGGGCTATTGCAACCATCATATAAAGAGTTGCAATATCACCTTAGTATTGCAACGACAATAAACTTGCCCGCAACGCAAATCAAATCGTGGGCAACAGAATCACTTATTGCAACCATTCATAATTTGTTGCGATAACACTTACTTTCGCAACGATCTCCATCTTGGCCCGAAACAATCTTCGTGGCAAAAATCCAATCTATCGCAACCAAAAGTGGAAAATCGTTCGATAACCCTTGTTGCAACCAAATCTCGCCGTTGTGACAAAAAAGCGTGGCATAAGGGTCAGAAGTTAGTAGTGACATTACTAATTTCGAGCCGAAGCACGTAGTCGGCACCCTCGTTGTCCCCGCTCCATAAAGAGCGTGCAGCCGCAGTAGCACGCGCTTCTGCGCCATGCTCCTCTCCACCGCACCGACCTCCCTAGTTCTGGCGCCAGCGGCACCGTCGCGGCAGTGGCGACGAGCCGAGCACGGCGCGGCCGCCGTTGGCACCAGAGCCGCGGGACTCCTGCCAGAAGATGCCGTACGTCCAGGCTCCTCCCTTCCGCTCGACAAGGTCGACGGCGGCAACGCTGACGCTTCCTTCGGCGCGTCGAGGTGCGGCGGCATGGTGGCCAGGTGGTGCGCCGCGTCGTGCCCCAGCATCGCCGCGAACAGCGCGGCATCCGTCTCGGACCACGACATGCCGCCGGCCGCTAGCTCGTCATGCCTACGCGTCGGTCAAACAAATCAACCGTGTGTGCTCTGTTTTCTTCCCGAGGCAAGAATCCGCCAGTGAGCCAATCAATTTGGATTAGGTTTTCTTATTGGGTAATATCTGAAAATTTATCCGGATAGTTTCCGACAGATTCCGAAATCCGTCGGATAATGCCTTTACTGTATTAGTATCCGTATCCGAGAAAAATTATCCGTTTCCGTTTCCGAATCCAAGATATCCAAGAATTATCCGACCGATCCTATCCGTATTCAAAATTTCGGACGGTTAGCGGATAATATCCAAACCGTTTTCACCCCTAGCTGTTACCCGCAAAGTTATTAGGACCGAACCGGACATTGAACCGACGAGGTCATCGGTTCACTGGTCCAATCGTTAAGAACCGGTTGAACCGTTGGTTCGATAGTTTTAGATCAGATGAATTAAACCGGTCATGAAATATATTGAACCGAGTAATATATATACATATATAGTCGATTTATAGAAAAAAAATAAGCACATAAATTAATTTAAATGCAAAATGCGGTAAGATGGATGCGATCCTATTGTCCCCATAAAGCTAGCTGTACAGTTATATGAATGAATTGCAACTCATGGAAATATCTATGTATTTAAGCAAAGATTTTCGCAGGAATTTGTTCATTTCCTATAGGAATAGCAAAACCTCATGTGTTCGAGACTTTATTTTTCCAGTGTAGGGACGCACACTTGTTGATCTCACCATCCCAATTTATTGATGTCCCAGTCCTCACTCAATTGGCATTCCAAATTACATACATTTATTTGATTTAGTTGGCAAGTAGAACTAGGATGAGTCAAGAGTCAGTCCGGCTTGCCCCACTTGTATCCTAATTCTACCTACAATCAGAATGTACTAAATGAAATTAAGACAAATCCAACCTCATCAACATCTAGCTAATAATGCTATTGATACCGTGTAGCTGAAGCTTTACTAGTCTGCAACATGCGAACTGAAGTTAATTAATATTAGCTTTACCATCCAGCTAACCTTTGCCGTCACGCGCCTGCGCCTCTGCTGCCGCTGCCGGCCGCTGCACCTTGCCGCCGCCGATCTGTTTGGGGATCGATTTAGTTTAGCCAAGGCAAAGCAGCACAGGCAACCCTAAGACATAAACATTTATGATTTTGCCCATACCTTACTTGTGTGATCTAAAAAAAAGGGTAACAATGTCCAAAAGCAAAAACTGGCTGGTTCCAATAAAACTGGCCGGTTCAGCGGTTTCGTAAAAAACCGACCGGTTCAACCGGTTTTTAGCAGTTCGATTGTATAGGCGGTCTTTTAAGTGAACCAAGCCACTGTAGTCTCCGGTTTCGGTTTTTTTCGATTCGACCACTGGTCCGGTCTGGTTCTAATAACCATGGTTACCCGCCCGGATCTGAACTAGCCCTCACTTCCCTCGAGAAAGTTCCTGGGCGTGCGTGCGAGCTGGCTCCACATATAGTGTTCATATACATAGTAAAAAATAAAAAATTAAAAAGAATAAAATATCAAAAAAATTGAGTAAACTTTATACCACTAATTTGAAACTTTTATCTATAATTTTGAAATTTTTAATTCAATTTTTAAAATTTTTAACTCAAATTTAAAAACTATCAACTAAGAATTTAAAAAATCTACTCAAAATTTGAAATTTTCAACGTAAAATTTGGAACTTTTAATTAGATTTTCAAAACTTTCAATTTAAAATCTAAAACTTTTAACTCTGCTTATTTATATATTATTCTATAATTAAATATTATTAAGTATTAATGATGATAATTAGAGAGTGATTACTGTTTAATGACGTACGATACGGCGTACGGAAGGTGCACGCAGGTTAGCCAACTCCCGCGCGCCTGCTAGCTTCGCCCCACTTCCCCAGCCATCATCCATCGAGACAGATCCACGGGTGCTCTTATTTACTATATGGCACAATACAATAGCACGTTTTGACGTACCACTAGGAAGGAATATGAGCTAGATTGCAATTTGGGACCATCCAATTTCCAAGTTGAATTGATTTGGGTCCGCTATTTAAAGTTTTACGTTGGCCTTGGACCAACCTAGTGGTCAACGTACCATATAACCACATCACTCCGTCGACTAGCCCAACCTGACAGAGGTTGTTGTTGATGGGCCTCACGGCTCATTATCGGGGACTAATCTAGGCCATTTAATTTCTTGTTTAATTTCTTTAATGATGATTATAGATCTTTTATGCATCAGAAATTCTATGTTTTACTATTGACAATTGATCGGTTTAACGAATTGTCATTAAGTTCTATAAAATACCATCATAAAAAATTTTTTTTTCTATGTTTGCTATCGCCGTCAGGCTCCTATCACCAACCATATGTTAACTGTTGTGGAAAAACCATTTTACCGCAGTGGATTGTATAATGCTCTAACCTGACATAGTTCCATTCTACAGTTTTGTCTTTCTGTCAATAGTAATTTCATACAACTTACTTCCACTAATCCAAATTCCGCACAAGTTTATGATTTAGGAGTATTATACTTTGTACAAGTTTAAATGGCTGACAGATTAAAAATAAACATTGATAAAGCAAAAATAATGAAAATAAACACCAGCATGCCCTTCTCCGGTTCTCCCTGCCCTTCGGAACAAGCATGCATGGCGATCCTAAAATTAGCAAATGCTCGCAGCATAAAGACGCCATGGCCGCCTCCTTCCAAGAACGAGCGGCCCATCATATCCAGAGCGGCGCGGCGTCGATCGATCGCATCCAACCCTACCAATAACCAATAATCGATCGATCGATCGTCGACTGCCGCTTCTACACTTTGTGCACCAATGGCGTCCCCCTCTCCGCTGCTCACCTGCTTCGCGGCCGTCGTCCTCTGCCTCTCCGCCGGCGTGGTGCCGGCGTCGTGCGCGCGCGCCACTACCGCCCTGGCACCGGCTTCGGCTGCCAGCATCTCGGAGACGTGCAAGAGCGCCGGCCAGGAGCAGAAGCTGTGCGTGGAGTCGCTGTCGTCGCTGGCGCTGACGGCGAGGGCGGCGGCGGACAAGCGCGGGCTGGCGCGCGCGGTGGTGCTGCTAGCGAAGCAGAACGCCACGGCGACGGCGTCGTACCTGTCCCAGCTGTACGGAGCCAGCGGCGCCCCGGACAGCAAGCCATTCGACACGGAGCGGTGCGTGGGCGACTGCGGGGGCAGGTACAACCGGGCGGTGGGCTACCTCGGCGACGCGGCGGCGGCGCTGGACGCCGGCAAGTTCGACGACGCGGTGCTGCAGGTGGGCGCCGGGCAGGCGGAGGTGGAGATGTGCCAGAAGGGGTGCGACCACGTGCGGCTGCCGGAGTTGCTCGCCGCGCGCAACAGCGCAGTCGACCGCCTCTGCAACGTCGCCACAGACATCACCAGGCAGCTCCAGCAGCGTGTGGGTTACTAGCCTGAAATGAACAAAGGTTGCTATATATTTCTATTTAGCTGACCTGATTAATCCTCAATGAGCAATGTAAATCATGCGTGTTGTTATTAATTGAAGAACCAAAGTCCAACTTCTTTTTTCGAAACACAGTGTAACCACAGACGATCGTATACACACGCGCACGCTCACCCGTATGATCGTACACACTCTATCTCTATTATCAATATATTTGAGAAATTAGAAAGACAAATCTCCAGATTGACAAAATCACTATTGGCGTTTCGCTGTCGATGGATACATCTCCAATTACTAAAAGAATAATGTCACACCCAGAAATTCGCTACAAATTTCCAGAGTTAATTTGTACATTAAATCTTAGTTCAGGAATCAGCCGAGGTACACAAATCGATAATTTGATAAACATAACCAAAACGATAAACGATAAATACTTATAAAAGAGGCACTTAGTCTTTACAGAAAAGAAAACTGCAGCGAAACGGCAATCCTAGCGAAGCTTCAGCACCAAGCTCACAGACAGCTCAACTGAGGTATAAGCCAAACACTAAGAACCTTCTGCTTCCACACAAATCTTCACTCTGATGATGGTAATATTACAAAATTGAATATCACCCACTGCACTTAACAAGCCACACAAGAATTGCAATGTAATACAACATAGGTTCCAAAGGAAAGGCATAATATATCTTATTTGCATAAACAACATTTAAAATATTTAACTTTAAAAGCATTGCAAAAATAGTATAATTTAATTATTATCAGTATTAAACTAATCAGTAAACAACACTCCAATGCAGTTCAGGCCCAAAACCCTCTAAACCTGGAGCTATCAAGTTTTCACCATTTCACTACCATTAATGAGAAGTGTGGGACTAATCACGAAATATATTACTAGGCTGCCCATAACCGCGGGCACGGCTATTCGAACAGTTTTACTCTGGCCAGAGGTGGTACCAATTTACCCACAAGACACAATCCAATAACATGTTGCCGTGTGCCTCAATATAACCATGGTACCTCGAAATGGAGTTGTGACATGACCATTCATATAATACGCACAACAAAAGAGCCACCCGCTGATCCACCTGTCTCCGGTAGGGTTGATTAGATTCCTAGGCAGGGAGACGGCCCAGCGCCCAAACTATGGACTTATGACTGTCATGCGTAGACTTATGACTGCCACAACATGTCCTGGTGCCTCCGGTTGAACATACCCATTCTAGCTTATGGTTAGTACGAGTATTACTTCACAAAGATAGCTCGCGAACCGGTCCTTAAGTGTCATGAGCACCACTAGTATCATCATCATTTCATGTGCTCATAACACACCATTAGTCAAGTTTTAGTTGGCATATTTAATTAACCAACCACGATCAACCGTCATGAAATATTATCATTAACCAATAATTAATCATAAGTGAACCAACAGTTATCCCACATAAAATGACGCTAAAGTTTCTATGTATTGACTAAGCAAAACCTAAATAATCTAGTTAGATCCTTAATTAGACATCTAGCTAATCAGTATTAATTACCCAGGGTATTAAGGTAAAGGTATCAATATCAATTCATGGTCATAATCAAGGAATATATGTTTTATAATAAATACCCGTAATAATAACATTCTAAAGTTTTGCATGCAATAACGTTAAAACAAAATAGTTTTCACTATTAGGGTCAACATGCTCAAGGAGATTGTCGTGTGACTTGCATTGCCATAGAAGTCTTCGATTGGTCTTCCGAAACTCTTTCTCAAACTTCGTGCTCCTCAAAAATGGTGGAATCTACTCGACTATATGCAAAACGAGGAAAAAACATTAAGAATTTGGGAAGAAGAACAGATCGAATCGGAGTTCGGACGATAAAGTTATGACCTCCATAAATTTGAACTCAAAGAAACTCCGAAAAGAAATTAGAAAAGGAATATTCTCAGAATATTTCTTGGATTTCTGATTTACAATAATTATTTTGGGAAAAGGCTGACAAAAAAGAACCACTATCAATGACACGGCTCGTGGTGGACTTGGTCCATGGGACAGAGGATAAAAGAGGAATAGTGGACAAGCTGGCGTGGACTGCCACGTGGTGACACATGGGCAGGAGAGGTGATGTGGTTGCCAAGGTGGATGGTGATTTAGCGGCTAGGGCTGACGTGGCATGATGACGTGGCTCGGAACTAGGGTTTTGTCAATCTGACGGCTTGGATTTGATCACGAAGATAGGACGGTTGATATCTGTTTGGGATTTTATGAAGCTCGGAGGGCTCCGGTTTGATCAAGGTGATCCGACGGCTGAGATTGGATCCGGATTTAGGTAGATCGGATGGCTTGGATTAGATCTTGAAGATCCAACAGTTGAGATTTCCCTGGAGATATGTGCGCGGGTCCCCTTTGTCATCCACATGAGAGGGCTGCCGATAGGGCCCATCTGTCGGCAGTCCAGGACGAGGCAGACGAGCGCCCACGCCGTGGCGCAGTGTGACACGGCACCAGCATGCAACGAGGGGAGGAACTGAGGCAGGGCAAGGGAAAACGGTGGCAATCGACGGCGCCAGGATGGCGGCGGCAAAAGAGGGCAACGACGGCGCTCAGTGTCGAGGCCGGTGCAAGGTAAGAGAGCGGCGGCAGCGAGGCAGCGATGGCAACCGTGACGAAGAAGGGCGCCAGGGAGGAGGAAGACGAGAAAGAAGGGGCGGTGCGGGAACGGCGACTCGGCAGTGCTCACCGGCGATGGGCGGCGGACGCGAAGGCGATGATGACCGAACGGCGGCGGCGGTGAGAACAGAGCGGCGGCTCTGCTTGGAGTGGCAACAAGCGGCGGTTGGTGCTCGAGATGTAACATACCAACTTTTGGTAGTTAAAAGAAAATCTTGTGAGAAATGTTTAGGAGAAATAAGATGATATACTTAGTGTGCAACCTTGATTTTTGGTGTTTTGGGGATTTTCTTTGAAATGCATAATAGGAGTTAGATGCATACATAGATGGCAAATCCAAAAATTTGGAAGAATAAATTCGGGAAAAATTTCATAAGAATTAGACAATATCTAGAACCCACCGTAAAAATTTCATAATTTTATCATTTGACTTGGTGCCCCAATAAAAATTTCTAAAAACATCATAAATCTAAAACCTAGATTTAATCTTCTGGCAATTTCACATTTTTTTTCAGAATTTCATATTAACTGTTCAACCTTTGAATATTTGTCAGAAGGTTCAACATGTTAATGACTATCACTAGAAAAATTGAAAAAAAATCAAACTCACCAGATTTTTACATAAAATGTTAGGTGCAAAGTTACTGGAAAATCTGGTAACTGCAAATTTTGCTGCTACCGAGCCCATTTCACATTTTCACCAGATTAAATCTGCAAGTCTCCAGGCTTAGATTTTTGGTATGTCCGTAGAACATATAATCACCTGCTTATATAAATTTTCTCACACTTAAACTCGGTCGGGAGATAGAGTTAAAACCCAATGCAAAACAGCTCATCACCACAGCTTCCAGACTCAGCCTGTCTTGAGAGATTCTCTTTTCTTCCACTGACAAGTAGGGCCCGGGGGTCTGTGGGGTCCACTTGTCATTCACCAAGCAGCAACACACTCAGCCACCGCCGTGGGGGAGTGCGACACGTGCCACAGCACGCATCGACGCACCCGGTCGACACCATCCCGAGCGCCGCTCGATGACCTCCACGTCTCCCTGCGCGCTCTCGCATCCTTGACCTTTCCTCGCCCTCGTCGCGTTCCCCAGTGACACGCACAGAAACGCCCACAAGAGCTCCTTCAGCGAATGCTTCTTTCCCGGTGCCGATGAGACCCACCGCCGCCGCCGCTCGTCTCTGGTGAGCTTCGCCGCAAGCTAGCTCCCAGAACACGGCCCCCTCTCCATGCCTAACCCTCCTGTGCTCTCTTCTCCCTCTGTGGCGCAGGTCGAGCACCCGGTGACACCGTGCGTCATGCTCTTGGCCTCGCCGGAGTTTCGCCACTGCATCGATCCCGTTCTCATCACTCGCTAGGAGTCCGGCTACGCTTTTCGGCCAACATTGTCACTGGAGCAAGACAACCTCATACACCAAGCCCCACGAGTTGAGGACCCCAAAGACACCAGATCCAAGACTTCTTCTCCAACTCCGGCCACCGGCCAAACTTTTGATTCCCGTCGCCTCTGTGAGCCTCGAGTCGATTCCTTGCACCAATAGTACCCTTAGGACCTTGATAACCTCATGCATATCTTGGATTTGTGAATCCCTGGCCAGAACCCCTTGGAGCCATTCACCCGGTGACGCCATTGCCGCCGAGCCATTTCAGAGGACGCCGTCGCCGTTCGAGCCTCGCCAATGCCGGTCAAGTACTCGGTGAGCATCGTGGAAGTCCTAGAACCAACATGCATGCACCAATTTGACCAAAAAATAAACCAAACTCTAGTATGCACATGTATGCCGAAGCTTGCTGCCGCTTCCATCGCCGCTGCTAACTATCTCGACCACCTCAGGACATGCTTAATCCACCGATGGGTTCGCCTGGAGCTACTGCACATTTTTTTTGGTCGCATCTCGAGATTTATCGTCGTTCGCCATTGCCGCCGCCTAGAAGCCGCCAGAGTCGCTCATCGTCATCATTCGCCGTCGTTGCTCATGTGCCGAGCCGCTGACGTGTGGGACCTCTGCTAATACGCGCTAAGGACCAGATTAGAAAAGGCTTAAAACTTGTAAGGGTTAAACTGTAAAACTTGTTAGACTTACATGTGGACCCAAGGACTATTATGTGGTTTAGAAAAACTTGAAGAACTCTTAATAAAATCTGTATTTCAACGTGCGCAGGACCTTGGAATTTAATCTCAGGAAGCTGTAGGACCTCTTTATAAATTTGCACTCGCTGACATGTAGGCCCAGGGAAATAAACTCCGAGAAAATATGGAAAATAGACTTTAAACTTTTATATCCAACTGAAAAATGAATTTTAATTCAAAAATTCATAGAAAATTCATACAAGCTCCAAATTCAGTGAAACAAATTTTGAAAAATTCATAATTTTATTTTCTTTCATTCTGTAAGGTGTAAATTTACAGAAAATTCCATCTAAAAATCCTTTAAAATGAAATATTTAAATGAGGCATATAAAATAACTAAGAAATTTAATAAATTAATATCTTTTGCATAGTAGAATAAAGTAAATATTTTTCCACTAAAATTCATCTCAACACAAAACCAAACACCTATAGAAAATTCATGCATTTTTGTGAATATTTGTATGTTTGCATAATTTGGTGTTTATTCGATATCGTTAATTAATTTTTTTAGAAGAATTCCCCGTTGACGGTGAGGAGGTTGATCCCAATATTTGTCAGGAAGAAAAGGTTCAGCAAGGAAAGTATTTTCCTCACCCCCTTTGATCATATTGGAACCTATGATTTTGGGCAAAATGTATTGATTTATAAATTGCATGCTTAATTGAATTATCGATATTTAAAAGGTTTAAAAATGGTAGAGTAACCTATTGTTGCATAAACCTTCTTGATGATTTCTTTTCTCCATTGTAACCATAGAATGGGTTGGAGTACTTTTCTTGTACTCACATGGGTTAAAAGTACAAGTTTAAAAGTGAAATGTGCTTAGCCATGCCTAGATACTTTCATTGGATGTTGTGGCAACTTTTTAAACATGAGTTTTGATGATTTAAAGGTTTCAATCAGAATTATACTCCCAAAATTAATTGTGAACTAAAATGATGTAAACTTGGTTTTCAAATTCGGATGGCAAGTGGTATACATATGTGATAGTTGTATACCGATAGGAGGAGTGCTCGCCTGGGTTGATTAAGGACTAAACTCTTTGTCACCACCTGTGTATACAGTACATCCACATGTGTTAGTATGGGATAACCTTAGTTAAGAAGTTGTTTGTGATTTAAATTTGCATTGGGAGGCTATTGTAGTATGAGCTAGTCTTGCTAGATAGTTTATAGGAACTACTCATGTTTATCGCGAAGGAATGGTTCTTCACTTAGTGACATGAGCGTCTAACTATGTCCAATACAACGGTGTAGTGCCTCGTGGGTTGCTTCACCACGGCGTCAGGCTCGGTAGGCCAATCGTCCTGACGGCACTAAGGATCTGGACTTAGTGCGGAATTCTCACTCACCGTGCTCATGCAAGGTTAGATCATAGGCAATGGATTAGCTTCATCGCAGATAGTAAAACGGGTACTTTCCGGTATCGCGTGGCATGTTTTACATGATTACTATTATGCGTCATGTGGGTAAAGATGTACGAACTCTGCAGAGTAGAAACTAATCGGTTAGCCGTGCCCATGGTTATGGGCGGCCTAGTGAAGTGCCAGGAGTATAGTTTTGAATCTTTCTAAATGAATTTGAAGTTGTTTCTTGAAATGTTGAAATCTGAATTTAATTGATGTTATTGGAACTACTATCATGGAGGATGGTAATTGCTATGTATATATGTATACACTTATGCAATATGATAGTTTCCATTCTACAAATGCTATTGAAAAATATTGCCAACTAAAACTTGCTTTATACAAAATTAGCTACACCACAAGCTTTCCTTGATATACCTTTGCATGTAGAAATTTTGGTATTGTCTTACCAGTACATTATTAGATAATGTACTGACACTTGATCTTGTTACTGTTATTACTAGACTTGTATGCAGATGATGAAATGCCTAGTGATGAGTGATATCCTGCGGGTGACGAAGATTTCCAGGATGGTTCTTACTAGGGGTTACCCTAGTCAGTATGCTTGCGGGTCTTTTAGGTATACAAGCTTCCCCAGAACCTTAAATAAATTTGGCTTGACGGCCTATGTATCTATAGTAGTTGTAAATTACTTGTATGTACTTGTATACCTTTATGTATCTTGGGGTTGTGATGTCTTAGCTAAGATGAACGTACGGAACTAGTTCTTCCTGGGCTAGTTTTGCATTAGTACGGGTTTTGAACATTTGAAATTCTCGCTTGGTTTACTCTCCATAGACCAGTCCCTGTTATACGTAGTTTCCTGGTTACCATCTTCGAATGGTTTGACGAGCATATAATAGGTGTGACTGGTGAGTTACCTTGTCGAGTATTTCTCTTGTTCACTACTCGGTGCTTCAAGTGTTATATTGGTGTACAATTAGACATTGTCATGTACGCGTGAGGATAAGTGGCTATTATGCGTGTATGTATCCCACCTATCAGATATCACGGTGACAGGCAAAAGATTGTACAATAATGTAATATTTGAGGTGCCCGACATGGGACGAGGACGGCGGCTAGGGCACAGAGCGACAAGGGAGATAGCGGCGGTATTTATAGAGGAGGGAGGCGGCTAGGGCAATCCTACTTGGGATTCACGGCGACAGTTGTGGGAGTCCGGAGGCGGCACATCTGTGAGCGGGCTGGGTCAGGCTGGACCGAGGGGGCAGTGTGCGGAGAGGAGCGGCCCGAGGGCAGGGCGGAAGCGCAGCCGGGCCGGGTTGAGAAGGCGCCGATGGCATTAGGCGCCATCGGGCTAGCACCAAAGAAGAGAGGGAGAAAGAAGGAAGAAGGAAGGAAGAAGAAGGAGAAAAAGGAGGAAAAAGAAAGAAGGAAAAAGAGAAATAGAGAAAAAGGGAGAAAGGAAGAAAGGAAAATTAGGGATTTTCAGGGAAAACTCCAAATTTGGAGAATTGGAATTTACAGGAAAATACAAAGGAATTTGTTTGAACATTTTGGGACTTGGAAATTCGGGAATATTTTTATGGAGATTGAAATTGGAGTAAAAATTGGAATATGTAGAGTATTGGAGTATTTTGAAAATTGGAAAATTGAGAATATTTTTATGGATATTGGAATTGGGAAAAAATGAGAATATTTGGGGATTTGGATTTATTTCAAAAGGACTTGGATTTTTTAAGAAGTACAGAGGATTTATTTCAAAAGGAAATGAATTTTTTGGGAATTGTGAGACATTAGAGATTGGGAATTTTGGATATATCCAAGATTCTCGGCTTTGGAATTTAGGTGAATTCTTTGGGATCAGATTTTTCAGGGAATTAGGGATTTGGGAACGACAACCCGAGTCCGGGCAAAAAAGAAAGATGCAAGGGGATTGGGCCAGGAACGACCCGAGAAAAGGATTTTGTATTTGTTTAAATAATTATTAAAACTGATCTTTGTAATATTAAAATTAACTCTTGGTCTCCAAAAAATCCAAGAAAAATTCAGAGAGGTTATTTAGACACAGAGAATTTATTAAAAATGAATTCAACTATGACTTATTAAAGAATTTTTACTTTACTTAATTAATTTACTTTACAATTTAATATAAATTATAGAAAAATCTACTATTAATTAATTTATTTAATTCTCAAAAAATCAGGCCGTGACAAATAATTAGCTCTAAATAATAAACTGGTCGGACCGTCAATAGAGGGTACGATCTGACTCGCTGTGAGTGTGATTGGACTGATGATAGGCAGTCTGGTTTGACTGGTAATGAAGTTTTCGGGCAAACTGATTCATGTGTAATCGGCTATGTCGATTCCCGTTGATTTATCCATCTTGCTACAAATATGTTGTATCGTGGCAAAACTAGGGATAGCATTACATAATTGAGAATTGACCGTCGTGGAGCCAATTTGCTCAATGATATTATTTAATCTATTATTAAAAAGCATGATATAAAGCATCATCAAATTTATCCTTATGAGTTCTAATAGATACATCTATACAACGGGCAACATATTTTTAAATAGCGTAGGATAGATCAGATAGATTGGGGTTACCTCCTTTGGCATGACGACTGTTGCGGCGACACGTTCTTTTTGATGACGTCTCGATCGGTCTTTGACGAAACGCACGAGCATGGTACTCTCTATCTATCTTTTTGTACTTTGATCTCGTGACGCTCCTCCTCGGTCAAATCTTCAATTGGAAAACATGACATCTTTGCCTAGATCAATCTCGTTCCTTATGGCCATTGAAGATTACTTCCCTTGATTAATTTTAGCCGTATTATTTATGGCCAAAATCTTTGATCAAAATGGGTTTAGAAATAAAAAATCGGCTAGCGGAACTAATTTAGAGATCAAAACTAGCCTTTAAGCCGGTTTAGCTCTCGTAGCGAAGGCGAACAATTTAGGGGCAAATTGATAAAGATGGACGAACTAGGTACTAGGTAAAAGGTAGAATAGAAAACATGGCTAAAAAGTAGAAAAATAGAATGATTTGATTGATTGGTTGTAGGGGAGAGAGATCTATTAAATTGGCCAGAGCCCTTATAAAGGGGTTGGTCTTGCCTCCTCAGAGCTTTTTTCACATCCTATTAGGCTTAGGGCGTGTTTGCTTCTGCTTCTTGCTTATAGCTTCTCCCTCAGTTTCTGTTAGCACGTTTCCCAAAACGTAAAACGGTGCATTTTTGTAAAAATTTTCTATATGAAAGTATCTTAAAAAAATCAAATAGATCTATTTTTCAAGTTTTTAATAGTTAATACTTAATTAATTATGTGCTAATGATGTTTCTCGTTTTGTGTGTGGCTTATAAGCCCACATAATAAGCCAATTCAAACACCCCCTAAGAGATCAATTAGGACTAAAAAAACCTCGGACCCAAGTAAGGAAACACGAGACTTGCCTTAATTGGATTCGGACTTAGGGTTGCTCGTCTAACCACCCGAGTACTTGCGGTCGAAGGAGGTCAGAACGGCCTTCATGGGAAAGGTTTGGTCTTTCCAAATTTGACTCAAATTTTTACCAAATTTTAGACTCATGACAAATTTGGTTGTCAACACTCTCTTCTTAAACCGGTTGGTTCTAAGAATCGGCACGAGGAAATAAAATTTACATTAGATATAGCCAAATGCGATAGAATCTTTGATTACTTGTTAGAAAATAAACAAATAAAATTATGCCAAGGCCATGTCATACCATCGCTGGAGAAATTAAAGCAGCGAGCATACTGTAAGTGGCACAACTCATATTCTCATGCTACTAGTGATTACAACATATTTAGAAGGCAAATTTAATCAACCATTAATAAAGGACGATTGGAGTTTGTGGGTATACAAGTAGATCAACAACCTTTTTCCGTAAGCACCATTGAGTTGCAAGAAAGGAAGACCCCCGAAGACAAGAAGAAAATCAAGATCACATCAAAGACTTCAACACTGGGGGAAAGGAGGCAAGTCGAAGGTCCCAAAAGATGGCAAGCAGCCAAAGAGATAAAGATCACCTGCCAAGCAAGATGGGATTCAAGAAAGGACAAATCTTTGGCAATATTATTATTCTTCTTCTTCATGGTTTTACTCTTGGTTTGGGTCATGGAGCTTCAATCATACGTGGATGATGCCTACTTACATGCAATGTTATTATCCATTCTGGGCATTACCACAATGACCGGTTTTAAATAATCAACCGTGCTCATCTTATAGCTAGTTGAAACAAAAGAATCGGTCACAAAAGAATCAAATCAAGAAAGTTGGGAAACAAAAGAGGAGGCCAAAAAGTGCAAAAATATCTGGGTAAGAGGTGGCCTCTCCAAGTAAAATTAGTACATCGTCAATAAGCATATAGCCTTAGAGGCGTTCATAGCTGGTATTAGTGGATTTCGTCCTTAGTTGACCCAGTGCTTAGTGTTTTTCGGCTCACAGATTTGCCAAAAAGGTAGGGACATGTGCTGACATCCAAATTTGGTGCTAGTTTGCATTTATAGCAAGTTCAAGCCAAATTTGGAAAAGACTGGAGCTTTCTCGTAGAGGCCGATTTGACCGCCATTTTTGGGCCGAAAAATTCCGGATGATGAGCTGCGGTCTGACCATAGGTGTCCGGGCAGTTAGACCTTCAGCTTTGAGTCCAAATCAAATTTAGGTATTTCTTGTGTTTTTTTGCTTGAGGCCAAGGTTTTTGGAGCTCTAGTTGATCTCTAAGCCTAATAGGATGTGAAGAAGGCCCTATAAACGCAAGATTACCCCTCCTATAAATATAGGAGGCGAAGGCCGATTAAAACAACCACCAATCAATCATCAAAATCAATCTATTACCCCACCTCTACATCTTTCTCCTTCTTTCTTCCTGAACCCCATGTCTATTCAGCTTCCAATCCCCTAATTGCTTGTCATCTCTCATCTCTATGGTGTTAGAAGACGTCCTAGCTAGCCTACCTAGCCTAGAACAAACCGGCACGCATCCACCCTGATGGGTTCCCTCCCGGGTGATCGTTCGACAGCATCTACCCCTATGATGGCGCGTCTCTAGGTGCCGTTGTGGGTTGCACACAAGGTGGTCAGGTGTGGCGACACGTTTTGGTGCCAACATAAGTACCCATGGAGGTCCTTGCGTCCTTACATAAAACAACTAACAAAATCTTCATTGTCTTTCAGAAAAGAAACTAACGGAATAAAGGCACGAACTAACATTGCAACTTTGATTTGTTCAACTTTTGAATGAACAATGAAATTGTAGGAATGATATTATGGCTATAGATGGAGGGTGAATGTAGAGTGACAAATTTTTCACTTAATATAAAAAACAACAGTGGAAAATACGAGTATCATCACCACAAAAGTTTACTTGAAAATCATCTCATATCTTGATATGGAGATTTCATTTCTCATAGAGAGAAATTTTTACAACCACTCCCATACAGAAAACATAAGCCCTCGCATGAGCCAAACTCACACTCGAGTCAATTCTTCACACACAATTCATCAAAGTTTGGACTAGGTGAGTCACCGAACCTTCATAAATTTTATCGAATCTTACCTCCGTGTGTGGCCAGTATAAATTTCCTTGCTCAAAGCAATGTACAAATTTAATGACATGGATGACTGAAGGAAAAACATCTATCTAGTTTCAAAGGTTTGAAGGGATACCACAAGTCAAAACGACTTCGGCACGAGTACAACTCAGCAAAGCTAGACTCTTATAAAAGTTGTTGTTTACTTTGGGCCCAAGGGCACAAGATCCCGCTATCAAATAGCTTGCCTCCCTTGATCTCTACATCTGTTCATTTATCTAGCTGACCTTTCTTGGAAATATAAGACTTAGGCCCCACACTACGACCTATACCTAAGCCCTATCACAGCCCGATCTGGCACCGTCGTACAACGGTACCAAATAGAGCATGCCGTAGGAAAACAGCGTGAACTGCTTCCCCGCGGAACCACGATAATGATACCAGTCCCAGGAAGCAGCGCTGGTATCCACGGAAATCAGACATGCATCATTCAAAACCTTAAATAATTAAATAGACATATACCTTAACTTACGTTGTAGCTTCGGGGCAAGCCGAAGACAACAACGAACAGCACAGAGGCGCGGCAACAGCGGAACAGCGAACTAAGTCCCAACACATAGGCAATGGCTGGGAACCAGGACAAAACCTTAATTTTCACTTCATTGCAACTCTAGCATCCAGCTGCCGGCGGAGAACTATATATATATAGAGCAAGGGTGAGTACTTACGTACTTAGCAAGTTAGGAGAACTTAGGTGGTTGTTGTAGGTTTCAAAGAGAGGCTGGTTATTTTATAAATTCATTTTATTTGAATTCTTTTAGAATCTAAGTGTGTGCTTCTCAATAATCAGGGCGAGGTGAGTCTCGCCCGATCGGAGTGAAAGATGCATCAATCTTTATTTCTCCAGTTTTCAAATCTCAAGATTTCACATCAATTGGCTTTCAGAGCCAAAACATTTCTCCGAACTTCCCGAGTCCTGCTGTCCACGACAGCCAAGCCATTTCATCGGACCTCCGGTGTCCTTAATGGCACCTCCTTTCCACAGTTCCCAAACCACACACACATTTTGCAAACAGGGTAAAACAAAACTACGCTAAGGAATCACCTCACATCCGCCCATGACCGTGGGTACGTCTGTTTCAACAGTTTAAACCTCTACAGAGGGGGTACACTTTGCCCACACGACGTGACTCACTCTAGCCACCAGCTCACACTGATTAGGCACGATCGGTGGCCTAGAGGTTTCCACGACAAGGCATTTCCCAAGCCCTCCCAGGTTATCCCATGCCAATTGGAGGGGTCCTCAAGATCAATCACAGGGTAGGTCTACGACCATGCTGTACTAGGAACCTAGGAGGCAACCCCGATGCCCTCCCGCACGATCCACAGTCCAGTGGCATGCAAGGCGTCCCTGAGAGGCTAGTTACTCAGCTAGGGGCTATCCCATATCACCCATGTGATTGTACTATCATATGCTCGGATAAAATTCCGAAGGAATCGGTCCTTAAGGAGACCACACAGGCATTACACACACCAGACTGGCCTTGGGGTCGCAAATCTCCATTTTTGAAACTCATTTTGCTTTCACAAGGCACCGACCCAGGTGTCGGGTTTTCCAAACGTTTCGTAAAACCAAGTTTTACCCAAGAAATTTCTCAAATTTTAAGTTTAAAAGGCGACCGTCGACACACGCACAATAGTGCATGCATACCGAGGCACGATAGCGGTGGTTACAAGGGAATATGGTATTTCAATCATCAAGGAAGAATTTAGATGGAGCAAGTTTAGGAAGGTCCACTGATCTGACTCGCAGTAGGGACCGCACAGAATAGTGCACGCTTATCGATGCAGATTCATAATTAAAATAAATTAATTTCAAATATAGGCTCAATTGATCAAAGGTGACTTGCCTTGCTCTAGGTCTTCATGAGTCTTCGAGGAGTCATCGCGAAATCCACTTCGAAACGAATTTCGATGACCAGTTACTATACGCAAACACTCAAAATCTACACAAAGTCCAAGAAACAGACCTTCTTTAGTGCTACTAATAGTGCCATCGGATAGATCTCAATTTTAGAAAATTATTGGAGTTGGAACGGAGTCAATCGGAGTCACGGATTAAAAGATATGATTTTTCGAAGGTTAAAATGAATTTCTAGAATAGGGAAAAAGGAGTTATTTAATCCCTGGAATGGAATATTCCCTGGGGTGTCACTGAAAGTGGGCCCACTGTCAGCCTAGGCCCACATGGCTGCTGGTGGAGAGAGAGAGATGGGGATATGGGCCGAGGAGGCTGAGGTTGTTAGCGCACATGGCAGAGACAGGGGAGGGAAGTTGGTTCCCTGCCAACCGGGGTCCAGAGGGCAGTGGGACAGAGGGCCCACGGGGCGGTGGCTCGTAGGCCACGGTGAACCACTAGGATTTGGCCCACTTGTCTGAGACTCAGGGCCCATGGACTGAGTCCAGTGCGGGGTTAGGGAGAGAAAGGGATGGTGCATGGGCGTTTCATGGTGGATCGAGGAGGGGTAGGCCCACCCGTGAGCGATGTGGTTCACGTACACCCTGCACGCATGCCAGGCGAGCCGAGACGGTGTCCAAGAGATGGAGTTCACGTGTGGGGCTTGTTCGTCAGTTGCATGAGGGACAAGGGATGGGTCCAGAGGCCAGCGAGTGAGGTGAGGGATGGCAGCTCGGCTTGGGGAAGACCAGGCACTTTGTTGGGGATCGACGGCCGATGGAGCATGCGAGGATGGTCCGGCGAACAGCGGCGTAACGGAACAAGCGGCGGGCACCGGCAGGGAGCAGAGGTCGAAGTAGGCGACCAACGACAGGGAACCGAAAGCGAGAGAGGAGGGGAAAGGGGCAAGAGGATGGCGTCCATGGTGGCGCAACGGCTTCAGTCTCCCGTGGCAGCTCATGGGGGAGGAGAGAGGCCCGTGGCCATGGGGAAGGAGATAGAAGGCCGGTGACCAGGGGATCCACAGGGGGTGTTCGACGGCGGCGCGCGACGGCTCGAGGCAATGACGAAGGGGAAAAACAAGGGAACCCGAGCATTGGCAAGCACTTGAACACCGTTGTCTAGGTGCGATCCAAGAGCATCACGTATAGGGAAAGGAGCTCACCAATGGGGAACAGCTCGTGGTGGCGGTGTTGTGGCGAGAAGGAGAAGGTCGGAGCCGGGGAGAAACGTTGTCCACGGCGGTTCGAGAAGGGGTCTGCCCAGGGCGATCCAATGGCGGTGGAGGACAGCCGGGCTCCTGAAAGGTGTGGAGTGCCTCGGGTCGGGCGGTCCGATGCAGTGGCCGACAGCATTCCAAGGGCGGAGGAGAACAAGGGGAAAAGGGCTACCGATGGGGGGATATTTATAGGGACGAGGAGCAACTCTACGCTGGTTCGGGGGCGAAGCCAATAATGGAGGAGAGAGAGGCGGGAGAGGCCGAGGCGGCGAAATTTCATGCAGGTGGCGAAATTTCGATTGACGGCGTCGATTTGCGGGACGGCCAGAGGCGGGGTATCGGACGGCGATATTTGGAACGGGAGCGCGGGCTAGCAAGCCCGCACACAAGGACGGCGATGACGTGTGTGAAGCGGCACTTTTGACCGGCTTGGTCCGGGACCAAGATGGGGGAGAAGAGAGAGGAGAGGTGGGGAAAAAGGGTGGCGAGGGGCGCCCAAGGATTAGCGGCTAGCGGCGGCCATGACGGGGCCGAGGTGGGGGCCGTCGTGATGTCGGAGGTCCCTGGGTCATATGACCGAGCAGGTTGAGGGCGTGACGGGGAAAACAGGGTCGGGACGGGAGGTTGAAGATGCACTATTGGGGCGATCGGACGGCTGAGCGGTGCCATCCAACGGCATGGGCACGTGCGCATCCGTTACAGAGATCGTGCGGCTGGCGCGGCGCGCGGGGAGACACGTGGCGGTATCTCATGGGGCACGGCGCTCCACGCGCGGGCAAGCACGCGAGGGGAATCAAATGGTTTGCTCGCCACGGAAGGCCACACGGCGGCCATCCGTTGGCTGCGGTGCTCACGTGGGCGAGCGGTGAGGCGAAGGGAGATCGACGGCGCTGGGCGCCCCGAGGGGGTACGTGGTGGCATCCTAGGGAGTGCGCCGGGTTTGTGCTGCTTACTGGGCCAGAAAGGAGTGATGAAGGCCTAGTGAGAACAATGTTCCTTTTTATTTTCCAGGGGTATTTTTGGAGGGCTATGTAGATACTTGTTTTGGGGATTTTGAATTTAAATATATATTTAAACTTAGGAAAAATCTAAGGAATCAAAGGAGGGAGTCCAGAGGAGAATTTTTGTAAAATTGTGTTCGGACTTTTGAGGATGATTCGAGAGGGCTCAAGGAGAGGAATCTTCCAACAGTGATTGGGATTTGTAGAGGTGAATGATTTTCCAAATTCAATTCGAAATTTGAATTTGTTGATAGTTGGCGCAGATTTTTTGTGGACAATTCAAGGAAAGGAAGATCCTAGGGATTTTAGAGGCATGGAGGTGGAGGGTGGTTACATGGATATATACATGTTTACATATATATGTATATACATAGATATATGTATATATACATATATATTCATGTTGAGGGAAGAATTTTGGATAGGGCTTTGAGGGGGAGAAAACAAAGGATTTATGGAGAGGATTCAAAAGGGTATACTGTTAGGGTTCCGATTCGATTCTTTGGAGCGGATATCGAAACAGGAGTTTCTTGAAGGGGAAGATCGGGAAACTCGTCATTAGGGTTTTAGAAGCGGAGTTTGAATACGGAGATTCGAACTCGGAGACTGTTTAGAATAGAGGTTTTTTGAGAGGAGGGATTTGAGTTACAGAGACAAGGGAGCAACTGAGATCCATGGCACAACAAACAACACAGCACACAAAGATTGAAATTTTCACGGGTAGATTTTAGCAAAAATATAGTTTAACGTCTCGCTAAAAGTGGGGCGTTACAAGCCCTTGCCCTGATCAAGAAGAATGAGTCCCGAACTTAGCTAGGTGAACTAAGCTCGTACAAGAAACCTGCAAACAAGCTTATAAAACTCTAAGCTAAGCAACGACAATTAGCGAGATAAAGTGTGGAAAAGATAAATTATGAAAGATAAATATGGAAAAGTTCTCAGCAGGAGATAGTATGAAAGCGGAATATATATAATAATTGAAATGTACAAAATCAGGAAATTTACCGAGATTTCGAAGACATCTTCTTCGGAACTTTGGTTGATCTTTGACTCGACTCAACTTCCGACCGAACTCCTCATACTCCTCTACAAACTAGAGTCGGCTATTCCCAACACTCTAGCGACTAAAAAATGGCAGAATAGATGTGTGTGAGCTGAGTGTTTGTTATTGGCAATAATAAACATGGAGCTATGTGCTGGACCTAGAGCTCGATGGTGACAAGAGACGAGGAATTTATATAGGCTCAGGCCCTATCACACCTAGAATTTTCATCCAAAATTCGAGTGATTCAATCCTCGTCCAGGAATCAACCGAGCCACACAAATGACATCGTTGATATCAAAGTAAATGTCTTACATAAAATAATTGTATTTATTATAGAGGCAAATGACACCTCTCAAAAGATAAAATCTAAGCAGCGGAAATAAACTACGGACGATGTGACGACTGCAAATCCACAGGCGCTTGATCAGGCTCCCGCTCAGTCCTCCAAGAAATCCTCGTTGCTGAAGTACTCCTCTGATGATGATTGTTGATTGCAAGGTGAGTATATGAAATACTCTGCAAGCCACATGACAAATATGCAAGTGCACAGATATCCAAATGACGGCATAATAGGGCTCATTTGCATAAATAGCATTTAATAAAGCATTTAAGAAATTAGTAAAACAAGTAATCATTAAACAAGATTAACCAACACTATACCGCTCTCCATAGCGGTACAAGCCCAACCACTCCCAACCTAGAGCTGTCAATATTCCATCATTTATTATTAGTGTATAATAGTGTGAGACTAATCACGAAAAACATTGCTAGGCCACCCATTAACTGCGGACACGGCTATTCGAACAGTTTTACTCTGACCCAAGGTGTACCAATTTACCCACAAGACACAACCCCACAACACGTTGCCGTGCATCTCAATACCACCATGGTACCTTGAAAAGGAGTTGTGACAGGACCCTCTATGAAACCCGCACAACAAGAGAGTCACCCACCGAACCATCTGTCTCCAGCAGAAGCTGATCAGACCCCCAACAGGGAGATGGCCCAACGCCTGGGACATGGATTTATTGACGATTGCCATGCGTGGACTTATTGACGACTCCCACAACACACCGTGGGGCCTCCGGTTGAACAGATCACATTTCAATTACCGCCATTACCTATTCTAGCTTGTGGTTAGTACGGATATTGCTTCACAAAGATAGCTCATGAACCGGTCCTTAAGTGTCATGAGAACCACTAGCATCAACCACAATCCAGATTCTCACAACCCACTATTTAATCAAGTTTTAGTTGACCATTAAATTAACCTCACACAACCACAATCGCGAACTAAATCATTATTTCATGTGAATATGATAATATAAGTAATAATTAAGTGATAGCCCATGAGTCATACTGTAGTTTCTAAGCATGGCTAAGCAGGGTCCTGGAATTATTCTAGCTAACCAATGATTAAAGCTAGCTAGTCACATTATTCTCATAGGTACAATAACAGGTAATCAAAACAATAGGGCTATAAACAAAGATCAAGGTTTTCCCTCCCGATGACATCGTAAAATAAATGCATATTTGAAGGAAAAACATAGCTTTAAACCATAGGTACAACATGCTCAAAGGTGTTAAGGATCTGTGTGACTTGCCTTGCTACTCTGCAAACGCTTCAGAACTCTCCTCGTAAAACCCTGACTCTTCCAGAACGTCGGCAGCTAAAGGCAATAAAAAAAATGAGGAAAACAGTACATAAGCACACACTAACAGTACAATATTATATTTTTAATGGATAGATCTTGATTTTTTTAAAGAATTATGCAAGTTGAATCACCCCAAACGGAGTTAGGATGAATTAGTTATGAATTTTAGAAGTTTTAACCCTTTGAAAGCCTATTTAAAAAGATTAAGGGGGTCTTTGCTTCTGCTCCTTACTTATAGCTTCTTCCTCGATTTCCATTAGCACGCTTCCCAAAACATAAAACGGTGTATTTTTTTGCAAAAACTTTCTATATGAAAGTATCTTTAAAAATTCAAATAGATCTATTTTTTAGGTTTTTAATAGTTAATACTTAATTAATCACGCGCTAATGATATTTCTTGTTTTATGTGCAGCTTATAAGCTAGCACAATAAGCCAATACAAACACCCCCTAAACCGATTTATTGCATCATTTATATTTTATTTTAGTACTAGAAAAGGGAATTATGACGTCAGCCCTGGATCAAGGGTGGCTGACCACCGAGTCCTAGAAGTCAGAGAGAGAAGGGGCTCGGTCCACGGTAGACCGAGTCCGCCGAGTGGGTTCACAAGGAATCAATAGTCCAGATCTGAGCGAGGGATATCAGACAGTCCAGATTGGATCTCGAGATTTAGATGGGTTTGGACGGCCAGGATTAAACGAAGGATGGATCGGACGGCTAGGACTTAATCAAAACGATCCGACGGCTAGGATCTCAAGTGGATCAATCTCATGGGGCTGAGGTGGCGCTGACCTGGCACGACGTGGCAGCCACGTCGGCAACCGGCAATGGCAGTGGCTCTGGGACCGATGGTCGACGGCGAACGGCGGAGCGGCGAGGCATGGCGAGAGCACAGATGGGTAAAGGGGATCACGGCGATCCTTAGCAAGGCAAAAAGGGCGATGAACGGTGACGGGAAACGACCGGCGGCGAGCTTCAAGCGGTGGAGGGGTTCTGGTCTTCGGCGGCGACGCTGATCCGGCGGTCTTTGGTGGCTGTGAAGGGGTGGCCGGGGTCCTCCTAGGTCCTGTGGTCCCGATAATGGTGATGGCGAGCATTGGCGGTGGCAAAAGCAGCGGCGGAGCTCGGCTGGAAGGCGACGGAGCAGATTAGGCATGGCGTTAGGGCGACAAGGGCTTAGGCGAGCTCGGTTGATGGCGAAAGGGGAGAGAGGGAGGCCTGGGGATGCTATTTATAGCGGAGGGGAGGAGAGATCGGCTCGGATTCAGTTGCGGCGACAGTTAGGTTTTTCCTCGGGGTCCCGAAGCTTCACGAGCTCGAGTCGGCGTTGTTTCCTTCGAGTTCTCTCTGCGATTCTTGGGGGAAAAGGAGGAGGAGATCAAGGGGATCAAAACCCCTCAACCAATTCGAGGAATCCGTGAACGAATCATCAAGATTTCGGCAGATTTGGCGACGGCGGCGGCGGAATGCACAGGAGCTCTCCGACCTGAGGTCGGAGACAAACCTGACGGGTGGGCCCCACACATCAGTGGCAGCGAGGCCGCGGCACAGCGGGTAGGCCGAGCCGAGTGGCCGGGCCGCCACGGGCTTGCGTGCGTGGGGAGGGGAATAGGGATGGGCCAAATTCGGCCCAGTGACTTGAGAAGGATTTTTTAATTTTTTCTTTTGTTTAATTGCTGAAATGCTTATATCAATTATTAAAAATACTTTCTTTCCTCAATTAATTCCCAGAATATTCCAGGACCTAAAGGATTAGGCAAAGTATTTTATAAAATTTTATCTAGACCAACTTTTGTTGAAAATTTTCTCTGATTTTTATGATTTCACTCCTTGGGATTTTTACAATAATTTCTAATAATACTTTTCACATTATTTATTTATTTAGGGAATTTTCAAGGTGTGACAAGACCTCAAAGAGAGATAATATCATACTCCTATTTTCTAGCAAATTGTATTGACTACATGTGGATCTAGATGTCTATTGTCTTGTTGCTTTGTTGGTTGTTTTGTATGTAGGTTGTGAGTTGAGTTGTCCCGATCTAGGGACCCCTGCCCATCTTATATAGCTTGAGGGACAGGATTACACGATTAGTAACCTAACCGAGTGCAACTAGGTTTCCTAATCTATTTACAAAAGATACCCAAGATATCCTGAAAGGACTCTATCCCGTGCCTTGAATTGCATGTCTTGACGATAATCGCATTACTCGATCTCAAATAGTCGGTTTGGCCACTTCCTTTCATATAGTCAGATAAGCCTTCCATGATGATACCAGAGCCCATATCCTTACAAGTCAAGTGTGTGAAAATGAGAGAGTGAGGGGGGTATTTATAGGAGGGAGAGGTCGACGGCTAGCTGGTGCGTGGAGATGGGCCATCGTAGCCTAGCTGGCCAGCTGGCCTCTAAGGGTGCACCGCCCGGCCCATCTTTAGGTCGATCGGTCCCCTTGTAGGTCAATCGGTCTTCTGGATCAATTGGGCTCGAGGAGGTGTGCCGATTGGTCATGTTGGCCCACCGGCTAGGCTAGAGGTGGTTGGCCGAGCTAGCCAACTGGTTAGGCCAGCCTGGCTAGCCTTCCTCGGCCTCCTACCTGAAGCGCTGATGGCCAGCCGGCCTGTCTGAGGTGACCGGCCAGCCACACTTGACCGGTTGGCTAGGCCCCTTGGTCTTGTCGGTACCATTTTTCTCCAAAATTTGTGCATTTTCAACTTTATTTAGATGGTACATGCAAAATAACTAAGAGACAATAGAACTTGCGGAAATAGATTAGTCTAAACCAAATCGTTCATTGAACCTCTATTTTACCCATTTTGTTGACGACTGCCAACAGCGAGTAACCGAACCTTCGCACTCCGCGAGTTTTCAAAATTCACACTCCATAAGTCGTCGAATCTGTGCACTCCACAAGTTACCAAAGTTCACACTCTGTGTCTTTAAAAGCTTCGTAAAACTGTTTAAGCTAAAACCTTGATCTTCATATTTATTCTCATTTCTAGAAGCCACTAAAGGCACTCTAAG
This sequence comes from Oryza meyeriana var. granulata, assembly GCA_003991445.1. NCBI lineage: Eukaryota > Viridiplantae > Streptophyta > Magnoliopsida > Poales > Poaceae > Oryza > Oryza meyeriana. The sequence continues at coordinate 69,024 of RYFJ01003465.1, read as the reverse complement.
GTGTAGCCATGCTCTCCTTTGGCTGTCAACACCACATTAATACAGTCAAATACTTCTTTCGTTTCAAAATATAAGCATTTCTAGGGGTTTTCACAAAAATTAAAGAGTAGGTGAAAGATTGTAATTGACTGAGAAAAGAATATAGGTGAAGAAATTAAATGGAAGATAGTTGTGTTGGTTGAGATAAGAAGTTAGATGGAGAAATAGCTATATTTTAAAATAAATTTAAATTTATAAAAGACTATATTTTAGTAGAGAGGGAGTATCATTGACATAACAGCGGTGCCACCTGGCCTACTGTATGATGTTTTTGTCAACTACTAGTTAATGCATGATTGTACGGCTCGTTGGATGGTTCCACGTTAAATTGGGTGTACCACTGGATGGGCACCCTCATGGTTATCCAGCCACCCTGCTGCTGCTAGCCACCACTGGTTTTTCTCGCCACTAGAAATAAATCCAGTCTCTACGTCCATAGTGTATCCGGCCAGGTGCAACCACTTGCTAGTTGCGAAGCCATGGGCATCTCGCTTGGTGCACTTGTCCTCGTCCTCCTCGCCTTCGTCCTACCACTTCTGTACCTCCTCCCACTTGCCGGCAAGAGGTCTGGACCAGCTAGTAGGCAGCTCGGTGGTGGCGGGGATGGGCTGAGGTTGCCGCCGTCGCCCCGGGGCCTCCCGCTGCTCGGTCACCTCTACCTGCTGGGCGCCTTGTCGCACAGGGCGCTGCGGTCCCTGGCCGCGGCGCACGGCCCGGTCCTGCGGCTCCGGCTTGGCCGCGTGCCGGCCGTGCTCGTGTCCTCGGCGGCCGCCGCGGAGGAGGTGATGCGCACGCGCGACCTGGCCTTCGCGAGCCGCCCCAGGAGCGCCATGGCCGAGCGCCTCCTGTACGGCCGAGACATGGCGTTCGCGCCCTACGGCGAGTACTGGCGCCAGGCGCGCCGCGTCTGCGTGGTCCACCTGCTCAGCGCGCTGCGCGTCCACTCCTTCCGCCGCATCCGGGAGGAGGAGGCCGCCGCGCTGGCCGGCCGCGTCCGCGCCACGGGAGGAGACGCATTCGACCTGAGCGGGCTCCTCGTCGCCTACGCCAACGCCGTCGTCTCCCGCGCCGCGTTCGGCGACGAGAGCTCTCGCAGCTTGTACGGCGACGTCGACAGGGGAAGTGAGCTGAGGAAGGTGCTCTCCGACTTCGCCGAGCTGCTCGGGACGAAGCCGGTGCGGGACCTCCTGCCGTGGCTCGGGTGGACACCTTGAGGGGACTGGAACGGAAAGTGCAGTGCACATTCGAGGCGCTGGACGGTGTCCTCGACAAGGTGATCGATGACCACCGCCGCCGTCGTGAAGGCGGCCGGCGACGGGAAATGGGCGACGCCGATCACCGGGATTTCGTGGACGTGTTACTCGACGTGAATGAGACGGACAACGAAGCTGGCATTCAGCTCGACGCTATCGAAATCAAGGCCATTATCTTGGTAATTAACAGTCGATCACGCCTGCTCCCTCACTGTACCGCGTTGATGGATGCAGCTGACCTCTCCTCCTACGTCACGGACGCATGCAGGACATGTTCGTCGCGGGCACGGACGCCACGAGCACCCCGATGGAATGGGCCATGGCGGAGCTCATCTCGCACCCGCACCACATGCACAAGTTGCAAGACGAGCTTCGGGCGGTCGTCGGCGAGGCCGGGCATGTCACGGAGGACCACATGGACAGGCTGCCCTACCTCAAGGCCGTGCTAAAGGAGACGCTTCGGCTACACTCGCTACTCCCGCTGCTCGTAGCGCGGGAGACACTAGCGGACACCGAGATTCTAGGCTATCATGTTGCTGCGCGCACGAGGGTGGTGATCAACGGGTGGGCCATTGGCCGTGACCCGGCGGTGTGCGGGGAGAGCGCTGAGGAGTTCATGCCAGAAAGGTTCTTGGGCAGCGCCATGGACTACAGGGGGCAGGGCTTTGAGATGGTACCCTTCGGCGGTAGGAGGAGGGGGTGCCCAGGGGTTGGGTTCGGCATGGCAACCATAGAGATGGCGCTGGCGAGTTTGCTGTACCATTTCGACTGGGAGGCGGCGGTAGCCAACGGGAAGGGCAGCCGGTTGGGGACGTCGTTGCTGGACATGAGTGAGACCGGTGGGATCATCTTGGGCCTCAAGCACGGCCTGCCTCTTGTCGCTAAACCGTAAGTGCTTTCCTTAGTTTAAAAGCAGTTGTACTTGTACCTGATATGTGTTTGTCCGACATTAATCTGGGAGCACATGGATGAACTGTTACTTAATAATACCCTCATATCTTTTTTTTTTTGACTCACGGGCACATCAATATTAAGTCTCATTTAAAACGCCGGGATTTTATAGGATTTTCATTATTGTAAATTAGTTCTGTCGATATTTTATATCAACAATAATTATATAGGGCTATTCGTCGGATCTAAACTCGATGGATTCGAAAGAACATACGGGATTTATACTGGTTCAGACCCTGTGGAAATACCCTACTTTCAGTTCTGGTGCATTGATTTCACGGTATGTGGAATCCTCTGCCCCAGGGAGCTTCCTACCTCTCCTTATATACTGGAGGAATAATGGTTACAGGGTAGAAAATCCAGTCGGATACGACCAAGGACTCTTCTTAGGGCTTTCCTTATCAATACATAGAGTATCTGGCTAGAACTATATCCCTTTCCTTATCATGCAAGGTAATATGAAGCCGAATTCTACTCTATCTTCAATTGTATGGAGCGGCCCACCCTCTGTCCGAGTGGCCGTAATTGTCTTCCTTGAGGTACTTGGGGCCATGGTCTCCACAGTAGTCCCTGAGACCTTCATAGTTGAGTTACAATTGACGCCGAGTGCTCATCCTCCACGGTGAAGAATTCCCGAGTGCATTGCTCCCGAGTACTCTTTGTCCGAGTGCTTCTTCTCCTAGGTTCTGCTTCATATCGGCTGGCTACGAGGCTACGAAGGACTTTATGGAAAAATATGAATAGTGTGCGCTGAATAGGCGTACCTATTAGGTGTAGCCCCCGACTTTGTGCTTAATTGAGAAATAATTAAACATAAAGTCAAAGATCTTTAACCTTTAAGTTTTTCCCGAGTGATATATTTATCAGAAATTAGACTCTTTAGCTATGTATTAGCTGAAAATTTTGCTCAAGGCAATTTGGCTAAGCATGTAGGCCGAGTATCACTATGGAGTAAATCCAATGTGTGTTAATGTGTACTTGAGAGATACCTGCATCCCAAATTTTAATGGAGACTAGTTATTGATCCTTATAAGGATATATCCTCAATACCTTAAAATAATCAAGGTACCCGAATGTATACACCCGTTTGTAGGCTTAGCATGAAGCGTATCTGATTATTTAATTAGTTCTTGTAAAATAGCAACTGCATCGTGATTTTAACGTGACCAGCGAGCGACACAATAGGGCATACTATTTAAAAACTTATATCTTCAGCCTACTTCCGAATAAGTCAGCCCAAACCAACCTATCTAGCGCAGCCCTATAAAATCCGGAGGTTTTAACCATTGCTCAACCTGCCCATTGCTCTGGGGGTGTGCTACCAAAGCATAGCAGATTTTGATGCAGAAATCGTTGCAGAAATATTTGAATATGCCACCGTGAACTGAGTGCATTGCCCATAATGATGCGATTGGGGACTCCAGATCTGTAGATTATACTCAATATGAAGTCTTTCGCTCAGGCTGCAGTTATGGTTTTAATAGGTCTAGCCTCAATCCACTTTGTCAACCTGTCTACCACAACGAACAGATGTGTAAACCCTCCTGGCGCCTTCTTGAACGGCCTGACCATGTCAAGCCCCCAGACTGCAAAGGGCCGAAATTGGGATAGTCTGCAGCTCCTGTGCTGGTAGGTAAGTTCACCGAGCGAAAAATCGACATCCCTTGCATGACAGGACGAGTGCTTCAGCATCGGTAACCGCAATCGACTAAAGAATCCTTGTCTGCAAGCCTTTTCAACTTACACTCTGGATGCAGCATGGTTGCCACAGATGCCTAAGTGGATAGATTGTAGGATCTTCTTGCCCTCCTCAGGTGTGACGCAGTATATGAGAACTTCGGATGCGTTTTGACGATATAGGTCTTCTCCGACTATGATAAAGTGTTTTCTCTATTGCTTGACTTACTTGGCTTTGTTGCGATCTTTAGAAAGTTCGTCTTCCAATAGGAATCGAATGATTGGGTCTTCTAGTCTTGAATAATGATGAGCACCTCCATAGATTCCGGGTTTGGTGCTATCTCCGACTGAAAACTCTAGTAGTGGCTTGTTTCCCTGTTTTGACCAAATAGGTACCCGAATACTGCACTAGCTCAGGATTCAGCTAGCGACTCTCTTGGGACATGCCCAACCTAGCAGAGTGATACCCGAGCCCAAACTGGTGCCGAAGGTTGATTATTGGCCCACATGGAGTGTACCAAGGTAAATGTGACATCCGTGTCCCGACTGGCGTGAGTACTCAGTCAGTAGCCCTCATGGAGCATTTCGAGTAATTCTTGAAGTATCGCACTCCAAGTGTGTCTTGACAGACTGATCCAGCCCCTGACCATAGGAGATAGGCTCATAGCAATGAGTTCCTGTTACGCGTATCTAGAACTAGGCCCTATATTATAAACATATCGGATGAGTAGCATCTGATGTAGAGAACAATCACCTGAAGAAAATCTAAATATTTTACAATGTATGCAAATATGTGTTTTTTATGTTATTGATTTTAATTTCTCCAAGTAGTTGACTCCTTACGTTTAAACACTCTGCCCGACTAGTAATAGCCCCCGTGCGCCGAGAGTCGGCTCGTGGCTCTTTCCCAAACACGTGTTTTGGGTGACTTGACTTCACCTTTCATGGAGCAAAACTTCACGGATCGGAATTTATGCTACTCGAGTACTTTTGCAATCATTAAGAGCAAAAAACAGAAAATGCGCAGTATGTACACCTATTAGATGTAAGTGGCTGCGGCATTGGCGAGGCCGAGTAAGGAATTAACGATCTCATCCCCCTAGATCCGATCCTAACTGGCGCTAAGCCATATCCGAGTCAAACCATAGGGAAGTGAGTTGCCTCCTGGTCCATTTAGATAAAAATATCATATAAAGGAGAAAATATTTATCAGAAAGCGACTTAGCTATTCGGTATTGCACGAGTTGGGAGCGAGGATGCCATCCTTGTATTTGAGCTTTTGATCCCCCGAGCATATCACTTGTCATTCCGATAATCTTTGGTTCTATGAGATTGAGGATGGTTGCGATCGACTGCCGCAATGAGGTTGTCTGACTTGCGTTTGCAGTTCCCAGCCTTAGTCGGGGCCGCGTCGTCTGTGTCCTTCTACTCATTCTGTTGGGTGCCTTTTTGTCACCGAGCACCTCGGCGAGAGCGTCGACCGAGTTGGCGTATTTATTTTCCATGTCGAATAAAGTCTTGACAGAGCTTGGTGGCTTCCGAGTGAACTTAGCGATGAACGGAGTATCTTTTACTCCTTTACAGAACGAGGCAATGACGACCTCGTCCTTAATTTTAGGTATTGAATTTCTCTTCTCGGAGACCTGTTTGATGAAGTCGTGGAGGGACTCGTTCTTTCTTTGGTGACACAAGTACATATCGTACTCGGAGGATGGCATTTCGTAAGTTCCTTGGAAGTTCGCGACGAAGCGTTCACGGAGTTCCCCCCAGGAGCCAATTGACTGCCTGGAAAGCCCCGTCAACCATGTTCTTGTCGAGCCAGATAGGACAACGGGGAGATAGTTTGCCATGGCTTTATGGTCGCCTCCAGCTACTCGGATCACCAAGGTGTAGATTGTCAGCTAGGATTTCCAGTTGGTCTTGCCGTTGTACTTTTCTATGCCAGTCGGCTTGAAGCCTGTGGGCCAGTCAACTTGTTGTAGCTCACGCGAGAAGGCTGGAACACTGTCGTCCGAGTAGGGGCTCCGGCTCCGACTGCGGCGGTGAAAATGCTTGTGATGGAGGTCGAAGCATTCGTGTTCGTCTTCTAGTCGGCGACGTTTATCTTCCTCACGTTCTCGGCGTCGAGCATTGATGTTGTGGCAGAGATCTCGTCGTAGTCGTTCTCGGGCATCACGATTATCCATGCACCTGTTGTGTTGATACCGCCGTTGATCATCATTGTGGTGACCTTGTAATGCGCGGATGGACTCCAAGTGGCATTGATCAGAGCCCGCCACTCGGCGTCACACCGGGGTTGATGATGTTGCCGCATCTGAAGGTGTCCTGTTGGAAGGGATGAACGTATCTCCAGATTGCTGGCATTGCTGACAAGCTGCTGCTGTTATCATAACCATAATCTTAGCAATAGTTGGAGTTACTTGATGATCAGGCCCCAGCTGCATGGTATCCAGGAGTGTTGCAACTACTGAGGCGTTACAAAGACGTCATGGTCGCCCACCCTGGTTTGGAGGATTTCTTGTTGCGTCGTTCGCCCGACCTTGCGCAAATTGTTGTCGCACGCATCACGCTCGGCCTGTATACATCGGTTTTCTTCACCCTGTTGCTCACGCAGTCGGCGAGCTTCCTCTTCCTGCTAGTCGCATAGTCAGCACGCGTCTTGTGTCGGAGTAGATCCCTTTGACGCCATGAAGACCTCATGTGGTAGAGAAAAGCTTCCCGAGATGTTATCCGACTGTGAGTTGGACTCGGAGTAGTGAAGCGGCGTGATGATGACCCCAACCTCCCTGGTCCCGATCCCGAGCGGCTCTAGGCCAAAGGATTGAGTCTGCCGCATCAGATTGGAATTGAAGATTGTTGCGGTGTTGTTGAGTCCGAGTGGAAAATTGACGATCTCGTCTCCCCTAGATCCGATCTCGTCTGGCTCGAGGCCGTGTCCGAGTCGAACATCAGAGAAAAGAGTTGTCCCTGGGCTTGTAGATCTTGAAAATCGCCACAGCAAGTCGCGAAAGATTGCCGTGGTGCTGAGTAAGCTGACTGGAGCTGGGTTGGCTTGGTTTCTGGCCGATCAGGTCGAAACCGAGTCGGACAGAATAAGATTGCCGAGATTGTCAGCGATAAAGTCAAGGCTCCCGAAGCTGATTGCTTGCCCGGGAAAGAACTTGACACCGTCGACTCTGGTGATCAGATCCATCAGGCTTGTTGACGATGATCTCGACGATGCCCCTACTTGGCGCGCCAACTATCGATGTTTTATATCGGCAATAATTATATAGGGCTATTCGTCGGACTTAAACTCGATGGATTCGAAAGGATACATGAGATTTATACTAGTCAGGCTCTTAGTGTGGGTAATACCCTACTTCCAGTTGTGGTGCATTGCTTTTGCAGTATATGGAATCCTCTGCCCCAGGGGGCTCCCTACCTTTCCTTATATACTGGAGGAATGAGGGTTATTACAGAGTAGGAAACCCAATAAGATACGACCAAGGACTTTCCTTATCAGTATATAGAGTGTCCGGCTAGGATTATATCTCTTTTCTTGTCATGCAAGGTAATATGAAGCCGAGTCCTACTCTATCTCCAATTATAGAGACTGACCCACCCTCTGTCCGAGTAGCCATAATTGTCTTCCTTGAGGTACAGGGGCCCATGGCCTCCACAAGTTCAAATCCTACAAAATTTTTATAGTGCAATAGGAAAATATTTGAGAATAGATGGACTTCGGACATGGCTTGTCGATGACCTTGTTTGTAGAATAATTTGCCTAATGGTTAGTTTTGTCTAGGTAGGCCAAATTATCTGGATAAGGCTTCGTTCGGGAGTACCAGTTGGAGGAGGAAGTTAGCAGAAATAGCAATAAATGCAGTGTGAACATACTAGGTGGATGAACGGATTGAACGGCCGTTTCTTTACTCCTGTCAGCTCCCGTGACGCAGCAGTCGGATGTCGCCTCACTCATCTCGTTCCCTTTTCTTGGTCCTTCCGCACAACGCCGCCCGTGAGGCCCCCTTGTCGAGGCGGTCGCGGAAAGCAGAGGCACCCACTCGAGAGGCCTTGGCCACCGGCGCCCCTGTGGCTTGGCGTCGTCTTCCCACTTGTCCCGTGTGGCGTGCTGGTGGTGAGGGTCCGCTGGAAAGCAACGGTTCGGGATTCTTCTGCACGAGCTCCTTTGGGTGTGGAGAAAGCAGAAGTCTGTGCTACGAGCTATCGGGGCACGCGGATAAAGCCGCCTGGCGTGGCCCTGCCCGCTTGGTCCGCGGTGGGTTTCCCAACGGGCGAGCCTTTCCGTTGTCCTCGTGGGCCTACCGGTCGGTCTCATGCTGCACAGTCGTGGATAGATTCATGTCCCTTCAAGAAGAAGCCATCTGCGACGATATGCCATGCCGGTGGCTATTTGAGGCCTACTCTGCCGTCACTCCTATGGCAAGCGGGGGAAGAAGTGGAAGCGAGCACAGGGTGAAGCGGCGACCTCATCTCATCTGGCCTGGCGCGTCTGCAATCCCCAACCCCCGGTGAAGGGCGTGCCGATGTGCTAGATTCGGCTGGGGGGTCATGCGACTCCTACAAGTCGGACACCGGCTCCGCCGCATCTAGGGAAGACGATGTGGTTGTGGCCACGGACGCACTCGCTGCCGTCTGCGTGAAGTCTCCAGAAGCTGTCCGCATGTTCGTGAGGCGTGTGACTCCCACAACCATCGTCCGGTCAATCGATTGGGACCTCATCCGCGCCGGCAACTCCACAAAGGTACTGTCATCGGCTTTGTTGATTTCATTCCGTAGCAATTCTCTCTGTTGACTTGGGTTTTAGATGGCCGACGAGCGAACACGATGGAGCGATTTCGAGCTCCGAGTGTTTTTGGAGAGGTTCATAGAAGAAATTGAAGCCCGAACCATCACCTCTAACTGCCCCAAACCCCAAGGGTACACAAATTTGCAGAGGAAGATGGTAGAGAAGTGCCAAAAGCAAGTTGACAAGGCTCAGCCGAAGTACTTCTAGGAGAGGTGTCGCAAGCGGTTCCACATGTGGATATGGCTCGAATTGCAAGCTACGGGACTTGGTCGTGATCCCCAGACTCAGGCCATTGTCACCGACGACGTGGTAGGAGTCCGTCGAAGGGGTATGTTGCTCTGCCTTTGCAAATGATTCATATTTGGGAGCTAAATTCATATTTGGTAGAACGTCACCGCCACACCATTTTTGGGTAATAGTAGAGCTAATACATATCTAGGAGCTGATACTAGATGTAATACTAGAGCTAATACATATCTAGCAGCTAGCGTACACTACAATTAGCAGAAAACCAGTGCTAATATTCCAAGTAGCTAATACCAGATGCTATATAGATTCATATCTACATGACTTGACTTGCGGCAGGCAGCACTATCTACATATGGATGGCAGCCATACTTGCCAAGGAAAATTCTAGCTACTTTGTATTAGCAGAAAGCTGTTGTAGTATATCTCTAATACGAACCTAGCCAGGATATTTATTAGCACTAAAGTGTTGCACTATGTCTCTAGAAATATATATGTAGCAGAAATTATGTAGTTGTTTCATGTACCAGAAATTTGGGTAACTACATGCACAGATAGCTAGATATATGTAGAAGCTACACAAGTGTTCAGTCCAATTATATATCTTGCAGAAATGTTGTTTCATATGTCTAGAAATATGTATGTACCAGCAATGTTCCTCTTAATGTATCTAGCAGAAATATTGGGTAGCTACTTGTTGTGAATGTAGTATATATCTAGCAGCCACACAAGTATTTGGTACACACACACATATATATATATATACGTATATATATATACGTATATATATATACATATATATATATAGCAGAAATGTTTTAGGATATATGTACAAATATAAATCTAGGAGCAATGTTGTACTTCATAAATCTAGCAGAAATTTTGGTAAGCTACATGTAGAGATTATAGTACAATTTTATGCAGCTACAACAAGTATGTTGCAAGACATTAAGGTATAGTGCTCATGTAGGAAAGATAGGTGGTAAAATATTCAGACACTTTTTAATCATTGCATCCCTGTGGCCATTGTGCGACTGTAGTTTATTTAGTAAGAGAATAAAATGTTATTGTTCTGTAATCAGTAGGTACCAAGAAAGAAACTTCTAGACATATTTGGCTAATACACATAGGTCGATTAGAAATATTGGGAATATATCCACTAGGAGATAATGCTAGAAATATATGGTACACAACAATGAAATATTTGCCATCTGTCCTAGTGCCTCCATTTCTTTCTGTATTGCACTGAGTAGTTCCATTTGTTGAGTTCCATGTCCCATTATTATTTGCTTTTGCAGCTAAGGAAAGGAGTGAGGGTATTTAAGAAAGGCCTTTTGAAGTTCATCGACATGCACCATGTTGTATTCCACGGTCGCACCGTAGTCGGCAACCACTCTAATGCCGTTGGCGCCATTCCACTTCGCAGCAACAATAGCGTGCAGCCCATCAGTATCAACAGGAGCAGCCAGCACATCGCTAAACGATTAACATCGAGGAGCTTACTGAACTTGCATATAGGACGCCAAATCCATCTCCAGCAACTAGTGCTCGGGCAGCAAAAGGCAAGAGAGCCATAGCAGATTGCGCCACTTCAGGGGGTCTACCAAGAAGACTCGTACTGACTCCACCGGCGAGGCCCTCCATAGGCTAGCTGATTTGAGGGTTGAGTTGATGGAGAGTCGCGCCTGGAAGGAGGAGCAGGAGAGGGCTTGAGGTGCAAGGGCTTGCATGGAGTTGGTGGTTGCTGATGGATTCCTCCCTGGCAATCTGGTCTGGCTGCGAGCTATTGAGGTGTTCCGTGACCTGTACTACCGCCAGTTCTACATTGAGGACTTGCAGACTCCTAAGCAGCGTCTTCAATTTATACAGTACACCTGATGGACCAAGCATGGAGGAGGAGGTCCACCCCCCACATGTTCAGGAGGTTCACAGGGGTTTGGTGGTTGGTTTGGAGGCGGTAAAGGTAGTGGAGGGGGTCCTGATGGTTTTCCTGGTCCCGGGGTTGCTGGTGGTGGTTCCATGTACTGAGTTGCTTATGTTCCTCCATGTTTCATTAACTTCATTATTGTTGCAGCATGTCACGAACTTGTTTTCCAGTAATGTGGATTTGTCTTTGCAAGATAATTAATTTTACATTTAGATAATTTTGATATGTACTAACATTCGCCACATTCATTAGTTTTAATTCTATTTGATTATTGTGTAGAGAATGTTTTTATTGGTTATGTAGTTCATTGGTAACGTGACATGTCGGTTTCTTGCTTTTTTTTGTGCAGCTAATATTTACCATGTCTTATTTTTTTTTGTTAGTAACGACTAATTGCGATGAGCAACGGTTCACAGAGTTCGGACGGCACGGGTGAGCACTACAGCAGCGACGAGGACGATGCCATCATTAACGCGTTAGCAGCTAGTCTCGAGGCCAACTTGAGGGCACCACGATATGTGCGAACCCAAACTGGTATTAGTTGGATGCTAGAAATAATGGGTAATCTGGTGCAGTACCGTGAATGTTTCGGTTGACTACCAGTTAGATACATTGTCTACACACACTTCTCATCAACCGTTACAACCTCTCCAGCACATATGAGGTATGCACGTTGGAGGCACTTGGAATGTTCTTGTATACAATGACATGAAATCATCCAAATAGGAACACCAACAATAGATGGGTCCGCTCGAGCTTCACAGTTTCATACTATTTCCATAGAGTACTGGACTGCATGCATGCGTTGGTGGGAAATATCTTGAAGCCAGTTGATCCAAACTTTCAGCATGTTCAACAACGTTTTACTGCAAGATTCGTGGTTCGAGCCGTTCTACTACTCTATGGGTGCTGTCGACGGAACTCATATTCCTGTTACTGTTTCTGTGGAGAGGGCAATTGAATACAGGAGCCGTCATAATGAGATGGCCAGAAATGTGCTAGTCATAGTAGGGTACAATGGGAGAGTTATTTTCTGTGATGCTGGATGGCCAGGGTCGGTGCACGACTAGCAACTTCTGACAGAAGCAATTCAAAATTATCCGAATGATTTCCCAAGACTACCATTCCGTACGTACCATAGTCCATTAGGTGAAAAGATAAGTTACTGGTTGTTGTTTCTAACAGTTTACTCACAAAAATAAATGTGTCATTTCGTAGGAAAATACTTACTAGTGGACTCGGGATATCCGAGTAGGATGGGATTCCTGGCGCCGTTTCCACACGTTCGATATGACAAGGATCAGTTTGATGGTCACGAACCTCTGCCTCCAGAAGGAAGGTAAGAGGAATTCAACTTTCTCCACTCATCATTGAGCAATATTATTGAAAGGCAATTTGAGATTGTCAAGAAGCAATGAAAAATCTTAAATGGGATACCGTACTACCCAGTGGCTAATGTTCAAACCAACATTATACATGCTGCATTTGCATTGCACAATTTCAGGTTGGACAGTTGCGACCCTCACTAGCTCAACAATAACCCTCTGTACAACGGTTTTCCAGTAGTACCATCAGTGCCCCCATTTAGAGGCATGTACTACGCACACAATAGCAAGAAAACATGAGCACGTACCGTGATCGCATTGCAGATAGGGTGTATTATGGGTAGGCTGCTACTAACGTACCTTCCATATGGACTACGCTTTTCATTTAATGTACACTATTTTGGTCTAACTCCATTGGTTCAATGTATTTCTATGCTCTAATTATATTTTCATTTGTATCGGGCGCTATATAAGTATGGGGTAGCAATCCATCTGTCAAGTATGCGAGATGAATGGCGAGCAACATATGGAACCTCATTACCTGATGATTAATTGTAATTATCATATAGCAAAATGAACATTTATTTATCTTATATTTTTTACATTTTACAGAAGACTAGTTTTTGGAGACACGCTGCAGTGCACTGGACTATCCACTAGTGCTCCTAGCCCCTCACTCCTTGTCACTATTGCATACCTGCTGTTCTCCCCCTACCTCCATCAGACCTTGTCGGCATAGTGCAGGCACCTCTGTGTTCTCTCACTTCACAACGTGGTGACGACACTTCCCTCCAGCTGCTGCCGAACGCCGTGTGATGCCGCCTCACGCCATCGGATGGCACCATCCAACCACCACAGCCCAACTACCCCCGCTAGCAGCCAGCTCCTCCAACCAGCACTTGCAAACTATACCTAAGTTGTCATATTTATTGAATGGTTTGCTTAAGAGTTGGTTAAATTTACGCGGGCACGAATTTATGATTGTGTCAAGAATCCCAAGGATCGGTTGCAAAGACACTCAAGAGCAAGAACAGAGTACACACGTGAGCACTGTAGACAATTCGGCATACTGGGAATTTTGGTGATACGAACAACCAAGCAGCTTTTCTGTTTTCTCTCTTGCTACTTAAAAGGAAGTTAGTTACAACTAAAAAACGAAAAAGACGCTGAAGCGATCCTCATGTCGTGCCATGTTGCGTTCATTCCCACGGCGCACGACGCGCATCACGTTCCTCGTGCACGACTCGGACATTCGAGCTAATCTCGCCACGCCCTACTCAGCTTGCACGGTGTCCACACAGATTGTGGCCTCATACATACATACACTAGGAAACAAACAGACTTTAACAAACAAACCAGGCACACAAGTTTATTAGCTAACAAATCTCCCCCTAAATTAGTGTGCTTGTTCAATGGAAGTCATACCAATTTTGTCCCACAGCTCCTGGAATCTTGATCGTGGAAGCCCCTTGGTCAGGATGTCTGCGAGTTTCCCTCCAGTGCCGATGAACTCCGGCTTGATCTCCCCGTTCTCCACAGCTTCACGAATGAAATGGAATTTAGTCTGGATGTGCTTGCTTCTGTCGTGAAAAATAGGGTTCTTCATGAGGGCCAGAGCGGATTGGTTGTCCACCCCGAGATCGACGACTTCAGGTGCAACACTTCTAAGATCACCGAGAAGACGGGCAAGCCATATGCCCTGGCACGCAGCCGTTGTGGCGGCAATGTACTTCAATTCGTAGGATGAGAGGGCCACAACCCTCTGCTTTTGGGTCCGCCAGCTTACCAGGTTTTTGCCGAGGAAGAACACCCCTGTCGTGCTCTTGCGCGTGTTGATGTCCCCGGCCATATCACTATCGTTGTAGCCATGTAGTCTTGCGTTTTCTTCCTTTGTTTAGCAGCACCTGTAGTGAATTGTTCCAGCCACATACCGGATTATCTTCTTCACTGCTGTAAGGTGCTCTTCCGTGGGCCGTTCCATGAACCAGTTCACATAGCCAACAGAGAAAGCTAGGTCTGGCCTCGTGTTAACAAGGTAGCATAGACTTCCCACCAAACTCCTGTACTCGGTGGTATTCGCCGATTGCACTGTGCTTTCCCAGCTAAGTTTCAGCTGAGGCTCCATTGGTGTTGCACAGGAGTTGCATCCCACTAGCCCCACTTTCTCCACTATCCGCGACGCATACGCCGCCTGGTTCAATGTGATCACGCCGCTGCCTTGTCGGACTTTGATGCCCTGATAGAAGCTCAAGGGACCAAGGTTGCTCATTTTGAACTCAGCCTTCATCTGTGCCTTGAATCCCTCAAGTACTTCGCCGTCACTGCCAACGATCACAAGATCATCAACATAGACACCCACCAGCAACCTCCCGTCGCCAAAGCCGCGCGCGTACAGGCCATGCTCTAGTGGGCTCTGTGTGAACCCGAGCTTCTTCAGGGTGCAGTCCAGCTTGGTGTTCCAAGCTCTCGGTGCTTGGCGAAGACCGTACAGGGCCTTATCAAGCCTGTATACTTTGTCTTCCTTTCCATCGACCACAAACTCGGGCGACTGGACGACGTACACCTCCTCGACGAGCTCTCCATTCAGAAAAGCCGATTTCACATCCATGTGATGCACCATCCAGCCTTCCTACGCGGCGAGCGCGAGCAACAGGCGAACAGAGTCGAGGCGAGCAACAAGGGCGAATACCTCGTTGAAGTCAATTCCTGCTCACTGTATGTAGCCTTTTGCCACCAGCCGCGCTTTGTGCTTCACAATCGCACCGTGTGCGTCCTTCTTCAATTTATACACCCACTTGAGGCCGATTGGCCTGTGTCCACGCAGCAAGTTGACAAGCTTCTAGGTCTTGTTCTCCTCGATCGAGGAGATTTCGTTGAGCATGGCGCGGCGCCATGCCTCCTCCTGTTCAGTCTACACGAATGTCGCAGGCTCCTCACCACACACCATCATTAGCTCCTCCTGTACATCATGGATAGCCAGCCCCGGCGGTGTGCCCGGGCCCACCACGTTGTCGAGCGTGCGGTAGCACAGTGGCGCATCGTCATGATCTGCATCGAGATCCTCCTCTACTCCTAGTGGTGGCGACACGAGTTTGACTGCTGGTGTGTCACCATGCACGGAAGGTGTTCGATGTGGTGTAGAGGTACTTGGGATAGCCAAAGATGCTTGCGGCGAGGTCGGTGGAGCTGGCTCCCCCACCTGGGAGCGTGTCACCACGTCCGGCTATTGCATCGAGACATACTTGATGACGAAGTCGGTGTCGACACCGGCATCTAGCTCGCCATCCCAGCTCCACTGTGTTGCCTCGTCGAAGACAATGTCATGCGAGACATGAACTCGCTGCGCCACCAGATCATAGGCTCGATACGCCTTTGAGCCTGGCTCATAACCAAAAAAAATCATCGGCTTGCTTCGATCGTTGAGCTTCTTTGTGTTCGGCATGGTGACCTTGGCATGGGCCACGCACCCAAACGTCCGGGGGTGGTGCACGGCTAGCGTGCGCCCATTCTAGAGCTCATAGGGTGTCCTGCCTCCCACGCTTTTGGAGGAGGTCTTGTTCAAAATATAGACAGCAGTTGTGATTGCCTCCCCCCAAAACAAACCCGGCAACCCTTTTGCCTTGAGCATGCTTCTCGCTGTCCCAACGACGGATTGGTTCTGGCGCTCGACGACGCCGTTTTATTGGGGCGAGTATGGCACGGTGAGTTCACACATCACACCCAGCTCGACATAGTAGTCCTGAAAGTGGGCGACGGTGAACTCCCCGCCCTGATCTGTGAGCAGGGCGCGAAGTTTCTTGCCGCTCTTCCTCTCTGCCGCCGCCTAGATGCAGCGAATTGCCCCTGCCGCTTGGTCCTTGATGGGCAGCAGAGCAACCCACATGAAGCGGCTGTAGTCATCGACGAGCAGGAGGAAGTAGCGGTTGCCACTCGGTGTCGGTGGCTTGATTGGCCCGCAGAGGTCACCATGTAGGAACTCGAGTGGTTCATCGGAGTGGTGCTCGATGCTCTGTGGGAACGGGTTCCGGTGATGCTTCCCCGCCAGGCAGGCCACACAGACCTGGTCCACCTGCTTCAGGAGTGGGAGGCCTCTCACTAGCTGTCCTCGCCCCGTCTTCCGGAGCGCGCCGAAGTTTGCATGTCCGAAGCGCGCGTGCCACCGCCAGGCGTCCTCATCGGCGCGCGCCATCAGGCAGATCGGCCGTGCCACTGAGATGTCGAGCAGTAGAGCCAGCCTGGGCTTTGAGGGATCTTTGCAAGGAGACGCATCTCCTCGTCTCAGATTCGCATGAATCCGCCCTTCACCCAGACATAGAAGCCCACCTCGTCAAGCTGGCCGACGCTTATAATGTTTGCTGCGAAGCAAGGTAAATAGTAGCAATTTGTAAGTATGCGATGCTCACCGTTCTTGCAGGCAAATAGCATCGTCCCACATCCCTCTATGCGCACGACCGAGTTGTCCCCTAGGTGGACGTATGCCGGTGTATAGGTCAGAGAACACCACCCGGCATCGTCATGTGGTTGGACGCCCTGGAGTCCATGATCCACCTTCACAGATCGCGCTCGACGGAGTCATCCAACGCCGTGAACACCTTTTTCTCCACCAGTTCAATGGAGACGCGCCGCTAGCCTGGTGGTGAGGTCTCCGGTGACTTGTGCATCGGCACGGTCGGGGAGGTCTAGGAGACGAATCCCTCTGGTGCGCACACAGCCTCCTTGGCCACGGCAATCTCCGGGCCTACGGTCGAAGCAAGTTCGGTCCAGCCAACTGGCTAAGGAACGTCGAGGGAGGCGATGTTGCCCCCCGTGAGTAGGAGCAACGTGGGCTCATCGTCTTCGGCCGCATGGACCTGATCATCCCTCTTTGACTTGCTCCTGCAGTCCCTGACCTAGTGGCCGAGCTTCCCGCAATTGCGACACTTATCATCCTTCCGAGTTGTCCCAGAGCCAGAGGACTCTGAGCTTCCCGCCCCATTGCCGCCGTTTTGCCCTTTGCTGCCACGGCCGCTGGGGCTGCCACTGCCCCCCCCCCCCCCCCCCCCCGTTTCACCTCCTGCTCCTTTTTCTTTTGCCGTTCCCTCCACTCCTCCTCTGTTAGATATAGCTTGCTGTCAGGACTCGGGGAGGATGAGGATTGCTGTGAGTCCTATGCCGCCTTAAGTCTCCCTGTGATCTCCTCTAACGACAAAGTGGAGATATCAAATAATGTTTCAATTGAGAGCACAAGTTGGCTGAACATGGGGCGTGCGACACGCAAATACTTCTCGACGACCTTGTCGGCGGGCTCTAGATCACCGAGCACAGCTAGTTGGTTGACAATGGTGGTGAGACGCATGGCGAAGTCCTCCACGGACTCGTCACAGTGGAATGCGATGGACTCATATTCCCCACACACCTTCTGTGCGCTGGCCTTGCGGATGCGGTCATTGCCCACCCGCATCGTCCTGATGCACTCCTACGCCTCGCGGGCAGTCGCCTTGGTGGCTAGAGTCCCGATCATCTCGGGAGGGACAACACTACAAATGGCGTCAAGAGCCATTTGGTCTTCATGCAGCTCAACCGCATTGCCGCCCGGCTTGATGGCCGCCTAGAGGCAGCGCGCCCGCAGCTTGATCTTCATTAACAGGGACCAGTCGTTGTAGTTTGTCTTTGTGAGCAGCGGGTAGTTCGCTGGCCCTCCTCCCTCCTTGACCATGCGGTGTATAACCAGCCTGCGGTCGTTCCTGCCACTGCCTAAAGCGTGGCCGCCAGAACCTGCAGGAGCGCGCCCCAGCGGTGAGGCCGACCGCCGGCGCAGAGAGCGCGATTGTCCTCAAGGCATCAGCATGCCCTCAAGAACACAATCCCTTGTCCAAGCCTTGAACCTTTCTCTGATACCAATTGTCAGGAATCCCAAAGGATCGGTTGCAAAGATACTCAGGAGCAAGAACAGAGTACGCACGTGAGCACTATAGACAATCCGGCACACTGGGAATTTTTGCGATGCGAACAACCAAGCAGCTTTTCTGTTTTCTCTCTTGCTACTTAAAAGGAAGTTAGTTACAACTGAAAAACGAAAAAGACGCTGAAGCGATCCTCACGTCGTGCCATGCCGCGTTCATCCACACGGCACACGACGCACATCACGTTCCTCGTGCACGACTTGGACGTCCGAGCTAATCTCGCCATGCCCTACTCAGCATGCACGGTGTCCACACAGATTATGGCCTCATGCATACATACACTAGGAAACAAACAGACTTTAACAAACAAACCAGGCACACAAGTTTATTAGCTAACACAATGCACCGAGGAGATTATGTGTGCAACTGAAAGCTGCTGGGGAGCTGCAGGGTTTGACTTGGAGTGGAGATGCTATAGATCATTTGAATTTTTGGTATAGCCGAGGAGTATCTGTACCTGGGCTAATCACATGCATGCGGCACAGATGCGGTGCAGAGATGGAGCTTGATGCATTATACTGGGCTGCTACTTTGATGATGCGGGGATTCCCGCGCTTCATGCAAATCCACCACCGAATACGACTCAATCTCAACAAAACAACTGCCCAAAATATTTATCTCCACATTCCCTGTCCGTAACATGAGCCCGGACTCCAACCATCCTTAGTGCAAACGCATCCGATGCACCCCTCTGCATGCAGTCCAACGCAAGTCAGCTTGTCCTGGCATCCTGCACATGGCTCATCGGCTGCCTCCTGCTCCTGCAGTCGTACTCCAACCATCCTTAGTGCAAACGCATCCGATGCACCCCTTTGCACGCAGTCCAACGCAAGTCAGCTTGTCCTGGCGTCCTGCACACGGCTCATCGGCTGCCTCCTGCTCCTGCAGTGGGCTCATGTTACGGACAGGGAATGTGGAGATAAATATTTTGGGCAGTTGTTTTGTTGAGATTGAGTCGTTTTCGGTGGTGGATTGCATGAAGTTTCCATGTAGGCCGAAGCCATATATTTGTGTCTAGACGTATCCAGCATCTCTAGCAGGATTTCTAAACTAAGATTCTAAATAAGTCTTTAGAAGAAAAAAAAAGAGGTCCAGCAGAATTCCTACTAGGGTCTTCAAAATAGGAAGGCCCCCAAATTCCTCTCCACAGCCCTCATTTCTAGAGGCTCTATAGGCAGCTCCCATTTCTCTTTTTTTTGGCGCAGTAGAAATTTCAGTGCGGGCTTCTATTGCGCTCGGCACATTCCATCTCTTGCGCCGCCGCCGCCCTTTCACCTGCCGCCACCCTTCCACCTCCTCCCTAGCGGCCCTCCTCCCCGGCTTCCTCCTTTCGGCGCCAGTCCTCCTCGGTGCTCCTCGCCTCCTCCCGGTACCAGTCCTTCTCGACGCTCCTCACCTCGTCTCTCGCGTCCCCCCGACGCTCCTCGGCCCAATGCCCCTCCCCTTGACGTAGCTCGCCTCCCCTCCCACCAGTGATAGCTACTCCTAGGCGCCCCCTCCACCCTGAAGCCCCTCCTCCCCGACACTGCTCCTCCTGGCGCCTCCTCCTCCCGGGCCTCCTCTGCACAGTGCTTCACCGATGACTTCTAAGGGAGAAGGAGTACCAACAACGTAATAAACCCAGGTTAGAAGAGTTTGTAAAGATATATAAATATATAGAAAACAAGCAAACGCACGAGCAATTTCAAGATGATCTTGTGGAGCACTTATAGGTGCTTCATGGTGCTCAATAGTTTCTTTTATTGCATTTTCTATGGGTTATTTCAAGTTTTGAACTTTTGCTTGTATGATATGTCATTTTCATATTTCTAAATTTTAAATAAAAATTTGAATTGTGGTGTTTTTAATTATTAGTTTGTATATGAATGAATTCTACGCGTTACAAATATTTATATTTCAATTATTATAGTGTCAAACTAGGCATATAAATATAGTGTATGGTGAAATATAATACAAAAAGAATTAGGGACTGAGAAATGGGGACCGTTATAGGAGTTCGAGTCATGTTTGGGGTTTAAAGGAAATAAGGGTAGCTCCCATTTAACCTTTGAAGACTTTAACATAGGGATTATTGCTGAAGATGCTAATCTTTTATACTATGTAAAAGACCCTATGGTGATGGTGAAACCACTAAATCTAACCGGTGAGATTACATACCTAGTCCTTCGCAAAATCATTCTCATCGCTCCCCCCCACACACATCGCATATTCGCATTTCTCCCGCCGATCTCCTCTCACCGCCGCCACCTACTCCCGCCTAGTGATGTCCAAACTAGCCGTGCCCTGTCGGGCCGGCCTAGGCACGGTGCTACCCAGGCCGGCCTGAGTAGCTGTGCCGTTCCTAGGCCGGCGGTGTGGCACGGCACGGCCCGGCCCGCGTACTGTAGCAGGCCTGCACGGCACGGCATGGGCACGGCCGGCCCGCTACAGCACGGGCGCGAGGGGGAGGGGGGGACGGTCAATTCACCTCGGTGGCCCAATAGATGCTTGACACGTGTCCCCAACGGTCGGAAATAACGACTAGATTTTGAATTTAGCCGTTGGAGGACCAAAAAAATCCGAAAAAATATCAAAAAATCTGAAAAATTGTGAAATTTTTTCCTATAAATAAGGCAGCCAACAGTAACATTTTGGCTCATCCAAACATCCCAATATCTCATCTTTTGCTCTCTTGCGCTCTAAATTTTTGATTTAGACAAATTTTTGTTTAAAAATCAAAAATTTTCCACATTCCCATAGCTGATAGCTGCAGCCTCCGGTGCTCCTGCAAGGTAAAAAAATTCTGAATTTTGTTCTTTATTTGTACTATTTTTTGTACTAATTTTCTTTATTTATATTTCAGGATGGATCTGAACTACTCGACGTTCCAACTGAGCGACTTCGACCCGAGCTATGTGCCGATGTCACAGGGAGACGACTTCGGAAGGATCCGAAACTACGAGCGGGAGCCTATCAGCGGCAACCGGCTTGAAGAGATCAAGAACTTCCTCCGCCTGGCAATATTTTGATGAGATCAAGGAGACCGGCACGAATGAAAGGGAGGTAACTTACGCGAAATGTAGAATTTATAAGATTAAACTCTCTGAAAAATCTTCTGGTGGAACAGGGCATTTGAGGCGGCATGCTAAGGCGTGTTTGAAGAAGCAAGGTTACCAGCTACAACAGCAGCAACTAGTATTAAATCCTGACGGTACGGTACGTTCATGTGAGTATGATTCTTAGGTAGCACGAGATTTCCTTACCCGTTTAATTGCTAGACAAGATCTATCCCTAAACTTTGGTGAGTCTCCTGCATTTGAGACTTACATTAAAACTGCTCATAATCCTAGCTTTCAAGCTGTTAGTAGACAGACCACAACTCGGGACTTGGTGAATGTTTACGACTAAGGCCGGGACAGTATTAAACAATAATTTGCTACATGCACCTTTTCTGTTAGTATCACATCTGATATTTGGAGTGGTAGGGCTAAGGAAGACTATATTAGTGTAGTTGCTCATTATGTTGATGATGACTGGGAATTACAAAAAAGACTAATAGCTTTAAAATTAATTGATATTTCACATACTGAAGAAAACATTACTGAACGAATTTCTAGAGTTTGTGAGGATTTTGGCCCCACAAATAAAATATTTGCAGTAATTCTAGATAATGCAGTTGCAAATTCTAGAGCAATGGAAATTCTGCAGCCTTTATTCAATGTTTATGCTGAATCATTTCTTTTACATCAATGTTGTGCTTGCTATGTTATTAATCTTATAGTTAAATCTGATTTTAAGAGAGTAAGTGTATATCTCGATTCCATCCGTGAAGCCATAATATGGCTCAATGGTTCTAATCCTCGACTTGCGATCTTCAAGTAATTCTGCATCGCTTCGGACAAGGGTCCACGCAAGTTTCAAACGGATGCGGATCATCGGTGGAACTCGACTTATTTGACGTTGAGACATGTCTTGCCTTATAAGGATATACTAACTGTTTTTTTGCAGTCTAAGAATGTTATTACCAGTGACGGGTAACCGTTACTGACAGAACAATCTTGGCATGTTATAGAAATGTTTTATTACTTTCTTGAAACATTTTATGATATAACTGTTACTTTTTCTAGCGTTTACTATCTAACTGCTAATTTAATTTTGCATAAAATTTTTGAGATTGCCACTTTATTAAAAGAATATGAAGATGACTAACTACTAGGACTTGCAGTATTTCACATGAAGCAAAAATATCTTAAATACTGGAGAGACGTTCCATACTTATATGTTTTTGCATTTATTCTTGATCCTAGGGGTAAAATGCGGGGGTTCCTTAATATTTTGAATCTTATTGGAGATGCAATGAATATTGATTACACTAACTATTATTCCGATTCTAAGACTAAATTGTATTAAGTGTTTCGAAAGTATGAAACTAAGTTTTAGGGAGTTCGCGTGCAAAGAGCCCCACTCGTCCCTGTACCAGATAGGAAGAAGTTGTAGTGGGGCCGAATTTGGGGTGGTTTCTCTTCTTCTTTGAGCACCGGTGATGGAAGTTTGGCCGCCGCAAGTCCTGCACACGTTTCGCTTGAAGCCCTTGAGCTGTCCACCTACTTGGACAGCGACTCCATCAACTAGGAAGATCTCAACATTCTGCAATGGTGGAACGATCACAAGACCTAATATCCCGTGCTCTCGAAGCTAGCATGGGATGTGTTCACGGTGCCTGTGTCTACGGTATCATCCGAATCGGCTTTCAATCTTTGCGGAAGAATTATTGAGGACAGGAGAAGAAATCTCCACAGTGAGGTGGTAACAATGCTACTTGCAGTCAAAGACTGGAAGCTAGGCAAGGAACGTGTCCAACACACCGCGGAGAATCATAATTTGACTGATCAATTCAAAAATCTTTACCTAAAAAATAAGGAACTAGAGCAATGTTTTTTATTTTTGAGTATTGACTTTTAGCTGTACTCTTTTTTTCTTTGTCATGGTTTTTTTAAAATTGAGTTTTTATATGACAGAGTTTTTAATAAGACAGCTATGTAATATCAAATTCAATAAAAGGTTATTGCACAATTTTTCTCTATATCTATGCAGAAATTAAATTACATAATTATATATGTGTTGCTATTTTGCTTGTTTAAAAATATGAAAATTTCCTTCTCTAATATCATCAAAAAATACCCTCATGTTTTTTTACTTATCTTAAATAATTTTTTTTTGCCTATTTCGTATTTTTTACCAGTCCTCTAATTTTTACAAATTTTTTAAGTCTTTTTTTAGTGTAGCGTTTTTTTAAAACGCTACAGTCGCCAACAGGCCCCACCGGCCAACGACCCACATCTCCACGCCGCGCGCGCCGATTTAAACGGCATGGGCGGGAGACGACCGGCCACCGGCGTGGTGGCAGGAGGGACGGAGCGGACCAGGTCGGCTCGGGCACCATGGGCCACCGACGAACCATGCTAACATGACACGGCTTATGACCTCAGCGTGCCATGTCTAGGCCGAGGAGACACGCGGACCAGTACGGACCGTGCCGAAATGTGCCTCGGGCTGAGCCGTTTGGACATCTATACTCCCGCCGCCGCGCCGCCACCTCCTCGCGCTCCTCGCCTCGCACTCCAATCTATTCTCTCCCTGACATCCCCCGCACCCCTCTCGCTTCCCCTCGCCCTGCGCTCCCCCAGCCCGTCCCACATCCGCGCCGCCTACCCCGTCACATTCGCCGCCATCTCCGTTTCTCCACCCTGCGACAACGTAAACCTTAACCCTACCCCGTCACAATCGCCGCCGCCGTTGCGTGAGCACGATCAGCCACCGCCCCTTCGCGCGACCCCTCCGTCTCCTCCACCTCAGCCTCGCCGCCGGTCGCGGTCCTCAACAGTCACGCCGCCGGTTGTGTTTATCAACCGCTGCTCCACTGGCCTCGACGGGAGGGGTTGACGGCCGCGGAGCTTCCTCGATTCTAGGCTTGTAGATCTGGTCTGCAGGATTTGAGAAGATTACTAGGTAAGAGTGTCGATTTCAGAAGAGCTATGGAACTCGATTGCTGTTCTGCAGGATTTCTACTGGAGGCGTACTAGCCGGTGAAGCTCCTAGATCTGATTGCTTTCCACTGCCGGCGCTTCATCTTTCCTGTTCTCTAGGTACGAGGACTTCTGTTGTCAAATCGCTCCATCTTCCAAGCCATAGATTCGTGTGCTATTCCACCTCTAGTCTTCTTGCTGTGCTATTGATTTTATTCTCATCGGGAAGCAAAATAATCATGGGCAAAGCAAGGAAGGATCCAACCAGCTAGCCACCGTTTCTTGCCACAGCAAACTAACCAAACACAGGAAGTACGACAAGGCTAGCAAGCTGGCAATGAGATGGTTTAGCCCTTGCCGAGCTAGGCTAGCTGCGCGAAGGAACCAAACGTACCCTCTGTCTCCGTCCCTGACGTGGCACCATAATTTCGTTGATTTTCTTGTTGCATTATCAGATTGAAAATTGACAGATCCACGTTAGACTTGCTTGCCTTTCTTCAGTGACACAGTTGAAGTTACTTGGTGAGTTTCAATTTTGAACCCTTCTTATGGTTAACAGACTCATTTAAAAATTCAGTAGGTGTGTGTAATAATTCTTGTGTCACCTAGAGGTATTGTTTCCCGGTACCAAATTTGTAACATAAGGACTATAATAATCAATTGGCTGTGTAGCATTTAAAAATTCACTAGGTGTGTTTGTAATAATTCTTGTGTCACCTAGAATTATAATGGTTTTTGATGTTCCGTTTCGGTCTGCAATTGGCTGTCTTGAACCGATTATTTTTTGCAATGTGAATGAGATCAATTTTCATAGATTTAATTATAGCCATTTGTTGTGTAGCATGCATTGGTCTGTACTTATGCATTAATTCTGAAGTTCACTTGCAATTTTTGACAAATGTGCTTTTACTGACATGTATGTACAAGACTGAAAGATGAAATATAAATGTGGCTGGATTACATAGTTGCATGAATTCTTTCCTTAATAGTATATGTTGCATGAATTTTTTTCCTTAATAGTATATGTTGCTGCGCAAATATCCTTTGCTTTCTTATATCATGGAAGAGGCTGAAGGACCATCAGGAGGCCTACTGATTGTAGTGCTGAGTAAGGCCTATTCTTTCGCATGCTCTATTTCATGTTTACGAACCATTAACTATGTAATATATCATTTTGGCCAAGTTCAAGTAAACGCCTATGCATTCATGCAGTACTGTAGATTTTCTAATGAAAGAAAGACACAACATGCTATTGATACTAAATTCCTGAATTCTTTTTAATCTTATATGTAGGTATATATGCATTCTCTTTAGTCAACACGATGTTTGTTGTGCAAGAACTTGCTCAAAGAAGAAAAGAAAAAAGGAAATTGAGAGAATGTGTGCAGGAACAGATGCCCATTGGACAATTTAGAGATCATAGGAGGTACTACCATCATCTCTCCAGTCTTTAGTAAAATCAGCTAAGACATGGTCCCATCTCTGAACCTTTGTTGTGTTACATTTTTTTTGGTGCTACCAACACATCTACAGGACATGTTGGATTGTCCGTGTGAGGGTGGTCTGGAAAGGGTGTCTTCTCGAGGATTATTGTGGAAATCTACAGATTCACCTAATACTAGCCGATGAACTAGTACATTAACTCGAGTTTCAGTTTCATTGTTTCTTTTAGGCGCTTAGCCACTATAGCTTTTCATGTTGAAATGATTTTTTCTCACCTTACGTCATCTGGGTAGTGGGATACTCTAGAGTTGTATCGATGATTTTGTGCTGATTTGTCTTTCTACACAGAAAAGAAAATGTATACTTTCTAATTGTACACATGAACTATACTGATGGAAAGGGGTAAACCGAATTGCCCTATTTTACACCAAGATTTCAGGATCAGTTCTTGATTTTATTCTTTATGTAAAATCAAATATATTAAACATTCAGAATTCAAAATATCATACCATTTGGAAGGCCAATTATGTGATCTTAGTCATGCTGCTACAGTGATCTTAAATGCTGTCTTTTAGGCCTTATTGAACTGTGAATATGCATGATGCTGTTGTTTCTACATGTCTGTACAGCATATACACTAAAAATAGTGTCACTAAAATATTGCTGCATGCTTATTTTAAGTGTATTAAACATTATTATGGAATATGCTTATTTAAATAGAGTTGTAACCGTACCAAAAGACGATTTGAAATGAAAAATGAAGTTCATTTATGCAAATCTAGGTTTGGTATTAGGTTAACATTGTTTGAATTGTTACATATACAGTCTTATTATTTACGATTTAATGATTTATTCCCATTGCAGTGCATGGGCAGCCAACTGGTATACATTAGGTTTAGGTTCTCTTGGTGCTGTGTTCTTGTGGTGGTGTTCCTGTTGGATCAGGTTTGATTGTAATGGATGGGAAAATGACTGATTTATATCTTAGTTATTCTCTAATATTATCTTCTATTTTGGTTTATGACGTTGTCGGCGATGATGGAGCAAAATTCGAGGGTCTGTTTTTCTAGAAAGACAAGGACTAGATATAACTTATATGTTGGGAGAAACAACGGTTATACATACTCTAGCAAATATAGCAAATATAGAAGGAAAACTGTCTTTCAGGTGACATTCTAATGGTGCGTTCGTTTTAGAGGTTAGGATGAGCTACTTCTTCGTTCTTCGTGAGTACAATTTCTAAAGTGTTAAATAGTGAGTTTTTTATAAAAAATTTCTATCTAAAAGTTTCTTAAAAATCAAATAAATTCATTTTCAAGTTTAAAATAATTAATACTTAATTAATCATACGCTAATGGCTTGTCTTGTTTTGCGTGTCACCGAAAATCTCAGCTCATTCTCTATAACGAATGCAGCCTAGGTAGTTTTTTTTATTTTTAATCAAGATATGATTTTATAATTTTCAGTCATTCATCCTGCAACATCTATCGATATGTTTGGTTGGGGATAATTGATGGAAGGGAATGGGAGTTGAGAGATAGGAGTTTAGAAATGTCTTGCTTGTTTGGTGGGAGTGGGGGTTTTGGTAGGAAGGAGAATAGGAGTTATAGGGCCAACTTCACAGGGGAGTGGACGTAACTAAGTGGGGATTGTGTTTTTAGTGGAAGATAAATACATCCTCCTTTTATTATGACTTATGATATAATTTCGCACTCTAAAACCCACACACCAAACAGAGGAGATGAATTCCCTCCTAAACTCCCCCTGTTAATTCCCTCTAGCAACCAAACGAAGAATTGGGATTAAGAATCAAATTTCCATCTTAATTCTCTTTATCTACTCCCACCCCTAATTCTCATGCCTCTTTCAAATAGTTACTAGACACATCGTGCATAATTGACTATAAATTCTTTAAAGAGGCCGGAATAAATTTCATTACTTAAACTAGCCCTTGTGTGCACGGGCAAGGTCGAGGATTGGTCAAGCGATGGAAGCAGGTTTGCGCTTTCACATGCACAACCTGCTCGCTAGCACTTATTTGAATGGGTCTTTGTATATGGCCGTCCGCCTCCGCAAAGATCTCACGACTGATTTTTTATTTATTACTAGTGCGTTGCAACCAATATTGTTTTATGGGATTTATTTAATTTACTCACTATTAGTGACCATACTTTATAATGGGATATTTATACCATAGGATTTTAAGAGATTTATTTGTCGGAACATGGTTTTTTGGTTATTGGTGAGAACACGGTTTTGGTTTATTAGTGGAAACATGATTATTTTGGATGTGATGGTTTTTAGTTTTGGTTTATTGGTGGGAACATGATTTTTTGGGTGGAATGGTTTTTAGGAATGTTGGTTCGGATTTTGTGGGGGATTATGTCGGTGAGGTGATTTTTTAGGTGGAGAAGTATGATTTTATGGGTGAGGTGGTTTTTAGGGAGGGTGATTTTTTTATGTAGAGAACTACGATGGTTAGGATAGAGGAGGAAGATAATAACTCTACTTTTATAATATAATAGTAAAGATAAAAATAAAAGATATTAAAACGACGGGAGAAAAAAAACAAAAAACAAAAACCCCGAAAAACGCCGCGACCAACCGTTGCGGATCATCCTTCCCTGCTGCGCGTGTTGTCTTCTTCTCCTCCTCTCGCCTCCGCCGCCTCGCCGGAAGCCGGATCTCTTCTCCTCCTCCCCCTATCCCGCTCCCACCGGAAGGAGATCGACCCGTCCCTGCTCGGAGCGGGCTCCTCCCTTGCTCCCTCTCCGCCGTTTTACGCGTCTCCAGGCTTACCCCTCCCACCGCCGCGCGCGCCGCCTCTGTTCGAGGTACTCTCCTCTCGTAGCCCTCGTTCTCGTCCTCGCCCTCATCTGCGCTGCGCTACTGAGCTGGCCGGCGTAGCGCGGGGATCGATCCTGTTCGTTGTGGGCTGATCCGTCCTGCTGCGCGGCTGGAGCACTGCAGTGATGGCGTTTTTTGTTTCTTGCCAGGCGGAATTTGTCGTTGAAATGTTCTGCCGTTTCATTTGCAGGGAAGAGGATGTGGTCGTCGAGCCAGGCGAGCACGAGGGGAGTGATAGAGGTGGGGAGGGTGGAGGCAGGGCCTTCCCATTTCCCCAAGAGGCCTGCGCCGCGGAATTCCTCCAGGTTGTTGCCTCCTCTTTCTTCCATCACTGGTTGATCAATTTTTGGCTTGTTTGATACCACTGGAAATTCTGACCCAAGCAGGAAAGGATGGCTGCGACGTCCGTAGCGGTCCCTCCAGCTCTTCTACTCCGATGAGGGATGGTTGATGATTTATCACTATGTCTCTAGCAATCGTGTTTCTTCAGCTCACATATTGTAGGCTTGTAGCTGTATGATGTTAAACCATTAACGTTCCGAGATTGCCTTGATTTTGATCTTGAAGGGGTTCGCTTGTACTGTGGTGACACGATGGCACGCTTGTGTCACCTGCAAGTATCCCTTACCCTAATTAAATATTGTTTCTTCATACAACTTTGGCCCATCATCCATCTTGTTCTTGCAATTCTTTGTTTTCTAGTTATTGTGCACAAGGTGTTGTACTTATATAGACTGATGGAATTCATTTGTCCCCACCGGTAATATTATGGTTGACATGTTTCACCTCATGCTGGGTTAAGCGTTCGTTTCATTAGTGCCTTAACACTTACCCCTGAAACAAAGTTGTTGTCTTGCTGGCAGCCCTTAATCCAAGCTATACAAACAAAAATGCTCATGCATTTGTGCATCTACAATAACCAGCTATAACATTAGCTCTGCACCAATGGTAGTGGAACTGGGAGCTACTGCTGGTTATTGTTTATGTTCTACATAACATGGTCAGGTGTTCGTGTTTGCACCATTACAAGGGCTATGCATACCTGCATCAATTTGGACACGGGTGTTAGTCTCCTACACTATTCATAGATCAGATGGGTCCTTCATGTCTCAAAAACATTTTTTCCTAGAAGAAAGCACATATTGGATGATCTGCAACTCTGTATTGACAATTTCTATCTGATCTATCACCTCGTGTGCTACTTTTTTGTTACTTAGGAGTGCCATAATTAGTGCTATTCTTACACAGTTACTTTTTTTCACACAGGGTTAATCTATCAAGGACATATGCAATTAAATCTTGTTCAGTGAGCAGCCATACAGGGCTTTGCCTTGGACAATGTTATCATAAGAAGTCCTCCGCTTGCAAATGCAAGTTGGGATGGTCTTCTCAACCACTGTCTGGCTTGAGGCATCACTTCAGATTACATTCATCAGCATCAGAGGCAGTTCTTACTTCCCAATCTGATTTCACAAAACTTCTTGTTGGCAATGAAAAGATTGGTGTTCTCTTGCTGAATCTTGGAGGTCCAGAGACCCTTGATGACGTGCAACCTTTCTTGTTTAATCTTTTTGCTGATCCGGTAATTGCCACTCTGAACTGCAATCGTAGCGCTCTAAGGTTTTTCAATCGCTCTATTTTTTATTATTTATTTTGCAGATTTACAAATTATGGTGCCAAAACAATTAATGGTGAGAAATTTGTTGTTCCCCTCTTGAAATATGCAATAGGGTACCCTTTCAATCTGCTGACTATTTGAGTCTCAAGGTCTCAGTTGTACTAGGAGCTTGCCCAGGTTTCTAACATGCTATAAAGAAGTGAAATGCTTTGATGTTCAGATGTGTTTCTTGATTGTAGATTAAGAAAATAGTAGTGCAATCTGTTTTTTTTATTTACTGGATATCTCATGATGCATGGTGACAGGACATTATCCGTCTTCCTAGATTGTTTCGCTTTCTACAGAAGCCACTAGCACAATTTATATCTGTTGTAAGAGCACCAAAGAGCAAGGAAGGTTATGCATCCATAGGTGGTGGTTCTCCTCTTCGTCAGATCACTGACGCACAGGTAAGATGTGATATTTTATTGGGTGAATTGTCATGGTTGATGCGAATTGGATCTCTTAGTAATACAAATAGTTTTGTGTTCTAAACATTAACTGAAGGCTATCAAATGCTCAGGGGAAGACAAACATGTTTTGGTTGACCCAAACAGTCCGTATCTATAGTCCTTTAAAAGCGAGTAGTGGTGGTGGTGAGTGGTGAATCTGCCACCACCCCACCACCAACTCCTCAAAATTCTAACATGTGGGACCGTTGGCTATCCATTCTCCAAACCCAACGTAAATGTCATGGATGGACCCTAAAGCTCTCACCCATGATCATCCTTGCACGCTAATAATAACTAGAACTGAAGTAGATTTCACCTCTAATTAATTCTAAAACTAAGCTCTAAAATTCAAAATAGATTTCCTCTTTGCAATGTGCTGATGTGATTTTTTTAATTCCGTAACAACGTATGGGCACTTTGCTAGTCTTAATAGATTATTCTAAAGGTCTTAGTGATTGTTTGAGATAATTGGAGTAAATACGGTACAAATGTTCACAAACATGTATGTTAGTGTTGACTTCATAGAATAAATATTGATGTAATTATTCAAGAATTATATCTATTGGAAAATTGTGAACTTGCCACTCTGATTGTTGATGCTTTAGAATATTACACTTCTAATTTTGGCATCTATTATTGCCACTGTTCATCAAAATATTCAAGAATTTCCACTCTTTAAGTGCTTTACTATCCTTATCTTTCGCTGAACTTGGTGAGTAATGCCCATTTTGCCCAAAATTTACGTAGGCTGCCGGTTTGATGTGCTCACTGGCTAATTCACTGCATGAAGCATCACAAGTACGAACTCACAAACAAGCTCATTAATCAACTCACATGTCTCCTCGTACACAACATGAAACATCATCTGTAGAAATGGTGGCAATAGGCTATTGCAATTGCCCTTTGTGCTCTTTTCCTTTCCCCCTCTGCACCACCTGCAATTTGACTGCCTATTACGACCTCTAGTGGCCATCTTAGCATGGTTCCCTCCAAGAGCACTGATGACATCTGCAGCCTATCTTCACAGGCTGCAAATGCTCCAAGCCTCCCACTACCACCACAACAGCTGATGTGCTGCAGATACCACCACATTACACATACACATGTCAACAACAAACATCTGTCATGTGCTTGAATATTTGATGCCTCTAGGGACTGTTGTCGATGGTGCGATCACAGCAATCAGGGAGGCATTTTGGTGGTAGAATGGACTTGATAGAAACAGAGGAAGAGGGGGGGCGGGGGGTGGGGTGGGGTGGGGTGTGGGGGGTGGAATGAACATTTCACAGGATAAATTCGGCAAAATAAATATAAAAGCCAGAATTCTCAAATAGTTGCAGCAAATCCATTTATTTCAGCTAGCAGAGTGGCAGACTAGTGAAATCAGAGTCAAGACTGGCAAATTTTGAACTATTCTCTTTTATTTTTTTTTCTTTTGTAATTTTTTAGAAGATTCTTAGTACTTTAATGAACATAAAATCCATGAGATAGTGATGTTTCCTTTCGCGATCATTATTCTGATTATGTTAGATTTACATTCATCCTTTGTGCTTTCACTTCATATATTTTATGGTAACTTGTGTATAGGCTGAAGCACTGAGGAAAGCATTATGTGACAAAGATATTCCTGCCAAGGTGTACGTTGGAATGCGGTACTGGCATCCATTCACTGAGGAAGCTATAGAACAAGTAGGTCTTGGCATACATTGAACACATTTGTTTTCTTCTGTTATTATCCCCTCTTAGCTGATTTTTTGGTGTTTAATTATTTCAGCAACTACATGCATACTCATAATGAATTCCTTTTCATCAATTCCAGTTCCCTGTACACATTAGCTCTAACCAGATCTTTTGTGGATAGAACTTATCCTCTTAGGATTTGAAATGGAACATGAATATCTGTGTGGTTTTGAATCTTCTATGATACAAAAGAAAGTCGTGGCAGTTGGCAAGCATCACATCAATGAATCTGCATGCATTACCAATGCTATTATAGATAAAATAAATGAGCTAGCTTCTGGCACTGAATGTTAAACTTATTTCTATGCAAAATATATTTATTTTCTCTTATTGTATTCTAGATAAAACGGGATGGCATCACAAAACTTGTTGTACTTCCTCTGTACCCCCAGTTCTCCATATCAACTAGTGGTTCAAGTCTCCGTTTACTGGAGGGCATATTCAGGTACCTACAATACTTTAAATAATAACTGACTATTGCTGTTACTTGCAAAATAATACTACTGCCATCTTTAATTTCTGCTTTAGAGAGGACGAGTATCTGGTGAATATGCAGCATACAGTTATACCTTCCTGGTATCAACGTGAAGGATATATCAAGGCTATGGCAACTTTGATCGAGAAGGAACTGTCAACATTTTCAGAACCCCAAAAGGTAAGAACCCTGGTGCATGCACGTGATGTGATTTTAAAAAAAAAGTAGTAGAAGGCTGTTAAACTTGGAGGACATTTGTTCAAAGCTGAATATTAATATATCTAATGAGAAATCCAACTTGCAGGTTATGATATTTTTCAGTGCCCATGGGGTTCCTCTGGCATATGTAGAAGAAGCTGGTGATCCGTACAAAGCAGAGATGGAAGAGTGTGTGGATCTCATCATGGAGGAACTTGAAAAAAGAGGAATAACAAATTCATGCACACTTGCCTATCAGGTTGCTACGACTAACCTGCAGCCTCCCTCCCTCTCATCTGACAAACAAGTTTTTTTTTACAGAAACTATTCTTGGCCAAAACCTGGTGGTTTTTATCCGCTACCTATATTTCAATATCTATTCCATTTCCACCATTCTCATAGGAAGATTTAAAATTTGAATCACAAAGCTGTTTTCTTCGTCCAAAAAAGTATTCTTTTTGGTTTTCCCAGGGGTGATCTTTTAAATCTGAGATTTGAATCCCTGATTATGAATTTATCACCACACCGGTGGTTGCTTTTCTTCTATAGTAGTAATAATTGTTTTGATTGCTCAACAGAGCCGAGTGGGGCCAGTTGAATGGCTGAAACCCTACACTGATGAGACAATTATCGAGCTGGGGCAGAAAGGGGTAAAGAGCCTTCTAGCTGTTCCCATAAGGTATTACTTCGATAAATTTGATTTCTGCTGTCTTGATTAAAACAATATCCTTATGCATTAATGCTCCTAAATCCTAATAACATCCATTTTATTCACCATCTTGCTTAGACTTTTCTCGTGTCGTATCAATTTTAGCTGGATAATTCTCATTTCTTTCCATGGTCTTCTCCCTTCAGTTTTGTCAGTGAACATATTGAAACTTTGGAAGAAATCGATGTAGAGTACAAGGAATTGGCTTTAGAATCTGGCATCGAGCACTGGGGACGAGTTCCTGCATTAGGTTGTGAACCCACGTTCATAACAGATCTTGCCGATGCTGTTATTGAAAGCCTGCCTTATGTTGGTGCTATGGCAGTTTCCAACCTTGAAGCTCGGCAGGTAAGAACTACTACTGTAGATGCCAAATACCTTATACCTTTTGATCATGGTATAATAACTTTTAGATCTTCATGTATACGTCTTTCATACCATATATGCCAATAGCATTTTGTATAACAAATGATTTTTGGGTTAGAATACCTCAAGAGGCTATTCAAATTCAGTTGAATTCCCTAGCCTATTCTACTCGACGAATGAGTTTGCATGCTTGTGCAAATCGTGACTCGTTTCTAAAGTTGT
The DNA here is from genome assembly GCA_003991445.1 of Oryza meyeriana var. granulata. Classification (NCBI taxonomy): domain Eukaryota; kingdom Viridiplantae; phylum Streptophyta; class Magnoliopsida; order Poales; family Poaceae; genus Oryza; species Oryza meyeriana. Next base: position 34,758 of record RYFJ01003465.1, on the reverse strand, counting down.
AACTAGCATCATGTGGCACTCACTACAAGGCTACAAGCCCCGATCCCTAGTATCGTAATCTGATTTGTTGAAAAAGAACAAAGTTGACCAGCCATTTAAGATTTTACTTGGTGGACGTAGCACTGATTTATCGAACATAATTGGAACACTTGTTGGTTCGGACATCTTACAGAATCATCTTTAGCATCCAGATGACTATAGTCCAGCACTCCAGCTGTCCAGCATGCAATGTTTGATCAAGAATCAAAATTAGGCCATTTGCAGTTAAGAATTTACTATGATGTGTGGTGCATTGCCTTTGCAGCCACTGGTGCCACTGGGGAGCGTGGAAGAACTGCTAGCAGCATACGACTCAAAACGCGACGAGCTGCCCCCTCCAGTGACTGTATGGGAGTGGGGCTGGACGAAGAGTGCGGAGACCTGGAATGGCCGGGCTGCTATGCTTGCCGTGCTGGCTCTCCTGGTGCTGGAGGTGACAACGGGAGAAGGGTTCTTGCACCAGTGGGGCATCTTGCCTTTGTTCCGCTGAGCCGATTGGCTCTCTTCAGGTCAGCTCCCTTTGAGGTGATCTAATCATAATTTTGATTCATATGGATAATTTCCTGATGCTGTATATGAACCAAAAAATAGAAAGAATGTTGACTGAATTTAACTATGTACCACATTGCCATGTTGTACATACCAAATAGTCTACGGACTCTTAGTACGAAGATTAACAAATGGAATACTGGCAAAACACCTGTTTTCCCAAGGCACAGTCATGTTTGTGTTTGGCCATTTGAGTTTAAGAGTTGTGATTTTGCTGTTGATTGCGTGGTGGGGTGCGTCGAAGGGAGCACGACACAAACATTTGTTTCGATTGAAAAGAAAACGGAAAGGAAGACAACAGAAGCACCATGAAGTTAGGCTGTGTACCACTCTGCATGTACGATTATAGGTATTGCAACAATTTCATCTCATCTGTTATCTGTACTAAAGAGATTTCTTGGCTAGGCGGTGGGCACTCAATACATCTCACGGTAGACACCCTTTATTGGGTTGACTAGTCCATGATATCAAATACTGGACCATTTTCGTCTAATTAAGTAGTTTTATTTTGCGAGGAGTGTAAGTAATTTTATCTAGGGCTACAATGACTTGCTGCAATTCGTTGTAGCTTAAGTGTTTGTTTTGGGAGCTCCTAGATTCAGATCCTTAAATAGTCTAGATTTTTTCTAGATTCTGGGACTCAGTAGCTATAGAATCTAATTCTATAAAATGAATTACTAGTCAAAAGCAACATTCTCACCAGTTACTTATAATTTTTATCTCCCCAAACAGACCTATGAAACATTTTATTTTGAGGATCTCTGTCCCCATACTAGGGGACACCGGTCTGCGGCGGCCAGTTGTCGCCGAGCACTATGCTGGTGACGGTGAAGTTGCCGGCATCGGCGCCGCTGCCGAGGACGTGACGCGGCAGCTGGTGTCGACGCTGGGGCTGGAGTTGTACTCGGCGTAGAAGAGCGTGTCGAGGGCGAAGTCGCCGGACCACGGCATCCATCCGGCGGGGTCGACGAGGTCGCCTACGTAGGACTCCATGACGACAGTGCGGGAGTAGTTCTTTCATGGTCGGCCGATGGAAGGGTAGCCGAGGTGTGGAAGGACTTGCCGGAGCCGGCAAAGATCTTGCCGGGGCTCGAAAGGGTTCCGGTCAATAGTGACGTGCGGCCGAAGCCAAACGACGGCGGCTATGCGAGAGAAAAGCGGTGCGACGGTGATGGGATGTGTGAGGCGTTCGGGCGGCGAGGAAACGTGCGGAAGGAGGTGGAGGGTGTCCTTTTGTAGGAGAGTACGAAAGGTGGTGGAGGGCGTTCGGGTGGCGAGGAAACGTGTGAAAGGAGAGCGGTGCCGGGGAAGACGGATTTCGTCGGCGAAGATCCCGGCCGCCATTGATGGCATTCAAAACGAGGGAGTAAATTGGGGGGAATTTATGCCGATTCAAGGGGGATTTGATGAGGGCTTTTGATTCGGGAGTGATGAGGAGCAATCTCCCCTACTTAGCACGGGCAGAAATGACTCGGAGAGGCGGGATTGATGGCGGCGGCGGCGGCATTTCAGCCGGCGCCAGCAGAGCAGCGGGAGGAAGGGGATGACAAGTGGACCCTGCCTATCAGCGAGCACAGTGTGTTTGGCCGAGCTGGGCTGCGCACGCGAAGGGAGAAGGGGAGGCGGCTCGACAGGGAGAGGGAAGGGGTGGATCGCCTGGGCCGCGGGAGAGAGAGGAGAGATGGGCTGGATTCGGCCCGAGGAGGAGAAAACATTTATTTTTTATTTCTTAATTTAAGAAAAGCTGATAATTGCTTTTGTGGCTTAATAATTATTTAGGATGCTCTAAAAATTCAGGTAAAAATTGAGTACAAATTTTGAGGCATGGGGAATTTATGAAAAATACTCACAAGCTGATCCGAGCTCAATCTTGATAATTTTTAATTGTTGAATGCTATTTGTAGGTTTAATATTTCTAGAAATGTATTAGAAAATAATTTATTAATTAGGGTGAGTTCATGGTGTTACAATTGAGCATGCTTTAAAGCTGAGTTCCTTGGTTTAAATTTATTTAGGTAGGATTTGATCGCTTGATTTCCTCAACTATTTATTTCGGCTGGACATAAAGTTAAAGTGCAATCGCAGATTCGGTCCGTGGAGATGGAAACAACAAAAGCACCACAAAGTTAGGCTGTGAACCACAAGTACCTTTCCATGTAGTACAAAGTGTACAACTCTTTATCTGATCTGCTACTGCACTAGTAGAAGTACCACTGCTCCACTAGTACTATACTCTTATTCTTGCACACGTAATATTAATACATCTCTTAATTAATTTCTCTTCACGTGCCACTCCCAAATAATTCCACGCTTGATCATAGTTAACATCAACTAACTAATTATGCTGATAATGATGTGAAGTAGTATATTATATTATTACGTATCGGTAATTAAATATCCAGTAACTAATAGCTAGATTAATTAGTATAATTAATCAGGTGGATGTGATGAAACCGCTGGTGTAGGGGACGCCGGTCTGCGGCAGCCAGTTGTCGCCGAGCACCATGCTGGTGACGGTGAAGTTGCCGGCGTCGGCGCCGCTGCCGAGGACGTGGTAGCCCGGCCAGGTGACGCGGCGGCTGGTGTCGGCGCCGGGGCCGGAGTTGTTGTACTCGGCGTAGAAGAGCGTGTCGAGGGCGAAGTCGCCGGACCACGGCATCCATCCGGCGGGGTCGACGAGGTCGGCGACGTAGGACTCCATGACGACGGTGCGGGAGTAGTTCTTCCATGGGCGGCCGAGGTAAGTGAGAGTCCGGTAGCCGGCGGTGGCGGCGTCGAGCTCGGGGGCGGCGAGGAGGGAGCAGGCCTGGATGGAGGTGCCGGTGTTCTGGTTGGGGTCGGAGCGGCCCTGGGCGGTGACGGTGTTGCACTGGCCCTGCATGGGGAGGCGGGAGAAGAAGGTGCAGCCCTGGAAGACGACGGCGGCGTTGCCGAAGACGTAGTCGACGGTGCCGTAGACGTCGCAGCCGCGGTAGAACTGGCGGAGGGAGTGGGTGTAGAGGGTGTCCTGGTAGGCTTCGAAGCTGCAGCCGTAGAACGCCGACAGGTCGGCGCCGGACCGGAGCGCCACCGCCTGGTGCTTCGACGGCCCCGCCGTGTTCCGGAACGTCATGTTCATCGCCACGAACCCTTGCCCCACCACAGCTGCATATATCATTTCATACATATGTATATAAGCGTTAACTAATATGACCGTTACTTGTTAATTAGCATGCTGATAAATTGATAAAAAATACAATTATTCTGAATTTGTATGAAAATAATTATTTTGAATTTGTATGAAAATCTATTGACAAATACGAAAATTTGATTGTGCATTTAGGATGCTTTATATTTAAGATCAAGGAAAGTGTTTTTACACCTCGAAGGATATGTGCCACATATAAAACTAGCCAGTGACGGACGCAGCTTTAAAATACAAAATACAGATGGGGTGGAGATGATCGATAAAAACAACCGAACACAATACACATACAATATGTGTACTGCAATCGCATAAAAAATAGAGTATAATATTAATAAATTAAGGTAAAAAAACATTCAAGATGCATGGCACCTCTTATTTGAAAATAAAAATAAGTCAATTTATAAAATATTAGTGATAGTTAACTATCTTAAAAATTAGTTAAGTTGTAAGAAGACGTACACTATCAACAGATAGTAATGCTCAAGCGTGATTAAGTTTCTATCAAGCCTTGCTCGATTCCATCTTGATACTGGTTCATCTAAATTTGGTATTGAAATTTTCGATAAAAAATGATTTAACGTCTTTAAATAACAGCTCCCAACCTTGGTTTATTAAGGTGATCAAGCATGCTTTGACATTAACAAGCTATATTAGAGGATACTACTACGTGATAGTACTATCTAACAACATAACGATTTTATCTTAGAAATGAAACAAGCAATATTAGGGTCTAGGGGTGTGGAACGGCAAGAGCCATGGCTAGGCCGGATGCCCCACCCTGCCCAATTGGTACGTCCGCCCCCTGTAACTAGCATGTGTAGCCAATCTAGTACTCCATACACCTACAAATATAAGCACTTTTAGAATAGTGCTAGCTTAAACATTTTTAATTTTAACTGTTAATAGAAAATACCATAAAGATTGAGGACGTAAGAACAATGTTACTAGATTTATTGTTAAACAAACTATTATAATATGCAACTCTTTTAATTTGAAATAATTTATTTTTATAGATATTATTGACCAAAGTAGCATATTAAAGACAACGTTAAAGTTTAAAAGTGCTTATATTATTGGACGGAGAGAATATAAAATATATGTTAGATATGGCGCACGATGATTTGACAAGAACACAAACATCCACAGATCATCAGGGATGGGGTCGTGCAACACATTCTCCTGTAGTGTTGCATGGGACCAAGTAGAATTAATTAAAAGCAACGTTTTTAGGTTACATGCATATGCATGCTAACGAGAGCATTATATCATGCTCTGCTGCGCCTGCCTAGCTAAGTTACATACTCCAATTTCATTTGTTCTTTTTTAGTGAAAGTGCAAGCACACTAATGGCCACTAAATAGTTGGTTACTGATCTCTTCCACTCTTTCAAAAGTTTATCGCAATAAAATTCGGGCGTCCCAAAATTCGAGGGAAAAAAAAGACTTGAGCTAAGAATACAAAAACTTCTGATAGTGTTTTTTTTTCCATGAACTTACCGAAGGTGGCGGAGTTAAAGGTGGTCCAGCCATCGACGACGCTCCGGTTTCCGGTGATCACCGTCTGGCCGATGCCATCGCCGACCATCATGATGTACTTCTTGTGCTTGGGCACCACCACGTTCTCCTCGTAGACGCCGGTGAGCACGTAGATCACGTAATGCCCGGTGCTGCCGTCGAGGTTGTTCGGCGCGGCCGCCACGGCGTCCCCGACCGTCGTGTAGTTCCCGGCACCGCCCTGGTCCACCGTCACCACCCCGTTCACCGCCACCGTCCTCTCGGGCCCCTCGATCGCCATGCGCCGGGCCATCTCGTCGTCGGCCGCGTCGAACAGGCTCCGCCTGTTCGCCGCCGGTGGCTTCTTGCCGCTGTGGCCGTGGCCGTGGCCGTGGTGCGGCTTCTTGTTGCCGCCGCCGTGCTTGGACGACCCCTTTGCCGTGGGCACCCACGCCCTGGTGAAGAGCGAAAGCGAGAGGCTGTACAGCTTGGTGCCATTGGCTATGGGCACGGCGAGGCCGTCGCGCTCCGACCACGCCGCCGACGCGGCCTGCAGGCCGTCGAGGCAGGTCTGCTGGTTGGTGAGGATCGCCGAGAGCAGCGTGTGCACGTCGTCGGCCTGCGGGTCGAGCAGCGTGTCCGTGCTCTTCAGCGCCGCGCCGGCGGCGGTGAGGAAGTCGACGTTGAGCTCCGACATGAGCTGGCAGTCCCGCAGCGCCCCGACGGCCGCCAGCGAGAGGCCGCGGTGGCGGGCGAGGTAGCGGTCGACGAGGCCGGCGAACTTCCGGGCGCTGTCCAGCGACCTCGCCACCGAGAAGCGGCCGTAGGTGTAGAGGTCGCTGGACCCGCGCGGCGGCAGCACGGTCCGGCAGAAGGTCGGGTCCGTCGTGTCGTTGCACGCCGTCGACGGAGATACCTGCACGGACGGCGGCGCGTCGTCGGCGGCGACCGAGAGCGCCAGCAGAGAGAGCAACAGCAGCGCACACACCGCCTTGTTCTTCATCTTCTCGTAGTAAATCGCCATTGCAGCTAGCTCTCGCAATGCTCGATCTGGTCAATCAGTGTGTGCTCGTGTGTTGCAGCGTGTGATCGATAGGGGAAGTGAAGTGGCCATTTTATAGGTGAGGAAGCAGGCGATCGAGGGGCTTCATGGTAATTTCGAAGAGAACGAGGGGCAAGAAACTGACAGCTGACAATGCACAGGAGAACGGGAGCTTTTTGCGTCTCGAAAAAGCGCGTGGAAATAATTAAGGACAAATCACTTCATGCATGTACGCATGCAAGTGTGCGTGTAGTAGCCGTGTAGGTCAAGCACTCGAGCTGGCCGGATTAGAAATAGAATTAATGGATGATGGGATCATGTTCAAATCGTCCATGATGGAGAATTGATGGATCATTGATCAGGGTTTGGGTTGGTTTGGTCGGATCCAAATTAAGATGGGGTCTTTGTGTTGTTCTTTTGTGCTTTTGGTCAAAGTAAAAGGGCTAGGGTTGACCTTACTTCTGCTACTTACTCCTCATATAAACACTTTTAGATTTCGATACTTCGATACAGTTTTTATTGTTACTTTGACCACTAATATTCATAAAAATAAATTATTTTAAATAAAAAAGCTGTATATTATGATAGTTTGTTTAACAATAAATCTAGTAAGATCGTTCTTACGTCACCAATTTTTATAATTTTTTATTGACAGTACAAGTGAACAATATTTGACTTAACACTATTTTGAAAAATATATATTTTGTGGCCAGAGGGAGTAGCTAATCTTCCGTTATTTTTTTTATTGTTGCCTATATTTCTGTAGAATATGTGATGACTGCTTGATTGCTTGGTTGATGACCTGAAATCCTTATGTTCAGCTAGGCACTAGCCAATTAACTAGGCGGTCGGCCTGCCGGCTGCCTTTTTACAGGCTGTTTGATTTGGCGATCGATGAGTGGAGGGGGACTTAATTAGCTGTGAGACGGAGAAGGGTAGTAGCGGTGACCATAGCTGAAGATGAAGGAGGAGTACTGTTTAAGTGGTGAAGAGAAAGATTTATTAGTACTATATGTGTAGATGGTCCCTAATTATTAAACCATATAGAATTGCATGCATCACATAATTGGTCAATATTTGTTAATCTGTGCTTATAATCATATTATAGCATGATTTATGCAAATTATAGCTCGATTAGTGCCCAATAAGTGTTGACAAGATTATTTTATTTCTCTAAACTACTAGCCTGTCCAAGGAAGTATATCATTACAGGGGAACCATTTTATAGCTCTAAACTTTACAATCCGTTTAACCCGTTGTCAATATAATTTGTCATACTACACCGGGCTTGCATGCCATCTAAATTCTAATAAATATATATTGGTCTAGTAGCAATAAATAAATATATATAAAATTTGACCTTTCTTTGGTTTGAGAAAATTATTATATGCCTCTGCATATGAATCCATGACCCATGTATCATTGGCACAAGCAGGGGTAAATCCTAAATGCCCTATCTTAGCAGGGGTATATAAATGAATCCCCTAATTTGGCCTTTGTACCATAGAAAATTTAAATAAACTAGCATATTGTCCATGCGTTATAACGTGATTTTAATCATAGCTTTGTGCATATATTTGTTACTGACATTATGGACCATTTGGCTCTATACTATTCTTTTTCCTTCCCAAAAGAAATATGGCTCTATACCATCCTTTCTCCTTCTTAAAAAAAGTAGAAAGTTGATAATATAGTGGTTGATACGTGGGTTCTCTAACCTACCATATTATTTTTTTTCTTCTCATAAAAAGTAGAGAGTTGATGATGATAGTGGTACCACTCACCATCACCACTAGACTCTTTTAAAGTAGTATATAGATACTGCACATACACCTTCTAAGGTTGTCATATAGCATCATCAACGATCTCAAATCATTGACTCTCTTGTCACGTACATGTATAAAAATATTGCAACTCTGATAAATCAATGTGTACTCGATCGTTTTTTAGCTTGTGATTGATAGCGGTCCTTAAGGGGAAATTAAGTGGCCGTTTTATAGGCAAAGCTGCAGAACGCGAGGGACTTCATGGTAATTTCGAGGACAAATTAAAGCAGAGGAGAACGAGAGCTTTTTGCATCTCGGAAAAACGAGTGGAAATAATTAAGGACAAATCATTCGTGCAATGTATATACAAGTGGGCGGGAAATGTGCACGTAGGTCAAGCATTCGAGCAGTCGAGCTGGCTGGATGATATACTACATATTTCTTGTCATCCACGATGGAGATTTGATGGATGATTGATGAGGTTTGGGTTGGTTTGGTCGGATCCAAATTAAACGGGGGTCTTTTGTGTTGTTCTTTTGTGCTTTTGGTCAAAGTAAAAGGGCTAGGGTTGACCTTACCATAATTCTGCTGATCTCCCGTCAGTTTTCTTATTGTTGTCTATGACTATGTTTGACGACTAGCTAGTAGCTACTTGATTGATTGGTGATTACCTTTGTTTCTAGCTAGGCAGTAGTTAATTAGTTATAGGAGGGATGCCGCTTGTCTGTCCACCCTTCTTGGTTTTATACCTTTAATACTTTTTACATACCCACCTATCATTATTATTTTGCTATTAATAAAGAACACTGTAGTCTTTTTTCTTCACTACTAAAATTGCCTTAAGACGTGAGCATTTGGTTTATTTTGGAACAGAAGGAGTAAGATGGAATGAGTGGAAATAAGGTGGTTTCTCTAGGATTAGAAGGATGGCGAGAGAGGGGGCTCAACTGTGAGATGGAGGACAGTAGAGGTTATTGTAGTTTGAGACAAAAAGAGAGTAGTTTTTAGCTGGTGGTGGAGATAGATTCACTAGTATGTTGTATTTCTAAATTTTAAACTATGACATAAAACAACACATTGTATAGTATAACACACAATTAATCCATCGATCTATACAATTGTAGGGTGATTTATAACTTGATAATTGCCCAAAAAGAGTTGACAAGAGCCTCTCTATTTTGTTCTTCTAAACCTATTGCAAGATGTGTAATATAATCAATAATTTTGCCACTCTAAACTTTAAGCCTATTGGCATACTACCAACAAATAAATATATCTAAAATTTGATTTTTCTTAGTTGAGAAAAATAATTATATGCCCATGTATGTGGACCTAGGAACCAGGTGCAATGAGAAGTAGAGGCAAAAACTAGAGCCCCAATCTTAGCAGGGACATATAATTGAATCCTTTAATTTGGCCTCAGTATGTGACAGCCTCACCTTAGACTTAGTTTAAAGGTGAGTGAAGAGGAGAAATAAAAAGAAGAAGATCACGTAAAACGAGATAAGTCATAGCGTGTGGTTAATTGAGTATTAGCTATTGCAAACTTGAAAAATGGATAAATATGATTTTTTAAAGCAACTTCTATATAGAATTTTTTTTAAAAAAAACGCACAGTTTAGCAGTTCGAAACGTGCTCATTAGAAAACGAAAGGGGGAAAGAAAAAACCCTCCGCCCAACCCTCCCCCCCCCCCCCCCCCCCCTCCCCCCCCCCCCCCCCCCCCCCCCCCCCCCCCCCCCCCCCCCCCCCCCCCCCCCCCCCCCCCGCCACACTCCCCCCCCCCCCCCCCCCCCCCCCCCCCCCCCACCATTTGATTCGAACGACCTTAGAGAAACTCAAATAAGTTACATGTACCTTCTGAGGCCGAACTCGATATCTTAGTCATATAGATCATCAACGGGCTCAAAGCAGGGACCTCTTCTCACACATATGGATAAAAGTGTTGTATTTAGATAGGCAAACTATTTTAAACCTTGAGGACCTGTGGATGCCATGGACCAAGGCAGCTACCCATCGACGCCCTAGACGATGGCCTTGGTGGCGACCTGTCCACATTCTATGATATGCGTCTTATTGACCCGACCCTCGACGGAGACCAAGTTCCTGGTGTGGGATCACTCACTCGTTCCATATTCAAGGTTACTTACCTAGACCCATGTGTCAGTGAGATGTAGAGATAAATCCTAGACCCAATCTTAGTAGGGGGCATATAATTGACTCCCCCTTAATTTAACCTTAGTACGTCATAGCCTCATCTCAGCGTAGAAAAACTAAATAAGTACATATCCCGATCTGAGACCCTACTCGATTGATCATATAGAATCATCAATGGTATCAAAGCAAGGACCCTAACTCATCACACAGATATGATGGGTAAAATTCTTGTACTTAGATTGCCAAACTATTTTAAACCCTTGAGGAGACATGCACAATTAGTTTATTTTTATGGGGGTTTAAATGGGTTTACAATATTTTAGCATTTTCCCGTAAAAATAGTTTTACAATATTTTTTAAAAAGACAGACGACATAAACACTACTACAGAATAGCACATTCGTGAGCCGCAGGGCTTTTGCTGCTGTGTTAGCACCGGTTACAAAAACTCAGTCACTGATACATGGTTTCCCGCCACCTACCTGGTCGCACTCTCTTTGGGCAATAACCGAAAAACTGATAGCAACTCATATATCAACATGTAATTCCCAGACTATAAAGTTTAGAGCAAAATACGCCACGGTGCTAAACTTATCTTCTCAGCTTTCATTTAGGTGCTGAACTTGGCGCCTAATAATGTACACAGTACGAGGTCCTCGAACTTACGGTAGTTATTGGTATAAATTAAGAAAAACCACCATAAGAAACATCATCGATCACTAATCAATCATACCCTTTAGATGTTTTGACGCTTCATATTAATTATCACTTATCTTCCTAACCCACATGAGTCGTTATTTTATTTCAAGATTTGCAATTACAATAGCATGTGCAGGATGTCATCTAATGAGTTAACGTCTCTAGCCACGACTTTTTAGCTGGCGCTAACATCCTACAACATTCCCTCCCGACCTAAGAACACAAAAATTTTGCTGTGATTGCTTGGACATTAATCTAAACAAGCCCTAAATGTCCTCTTAAGCCCGTGTCATCGTAGCAGTTGAGTTCTGAAGCCAATCACTTTATTATCTAATTTATGTAACATATTCTTTGAAAAATGATCAGTCAAACCAGTTTCTTCAACTCGAACAAAATAAGGTTCTCTTAATTGAGGGAGCAAATAAAACATTATTCAGAATTAAATTGTAGCCACTAGGGAGTCTAAGTGCTAGGTCTCCAACGGCCTTCACTTCAATCTCCACTCTATCAGCTGACTCTTAAGATTCGCTCCCCCTTTGCTACCGCCTGACAGTATCAATCCCTGCAATGAGTTAACGTGCACCAGTGGCACCTGAGTCAAACCCCACAGGTATTAATGGAGAATTCAGAGTAAATAACTCATTAACATTTGATATTTCATCAATCTCATTTATACCTTTCTTAGCTAGCACTCTCGGAAGTGGGATCAATCCTCTGCAAGTGCATCTTGTACTACAAACTTGCAATATGGACTGCAGTGGTGGAGGCAGCTAAAGCTTGAGACTGAGATGCGGCTTTGCTTGAGCAGTGTACTGCCTCCAGACTTATGAGGGTGATATGGCTTTTTCTGCCACTACCGAGCTTTGCCTTGATTTGTTTTCCTCTTGCCTTAGCGATGGATGAGGTTGAGCTGATCTTTAAGTTTCTGCTTATACCCTTTTGTCACTCTGTCCCTCTTCCACTGAGGGAGTCAATTCTGCTACGGTCCACTTTCTCGTTTTGAGTAATTATAATTAATCTTGAAGGGACCATAGTCAGGACCAAGAGTTAATATGAAATGCACTAAGAAACCTTCAGACAATTCCATGTCCATGGTCTTTAGTGTATGTGCCATATGAGTCATCTCAAGGATGTGCTTTCTTACACCACCTTTGCCATCATACTGGCTGGTGATCAGCTTACTTATTAAGGTACTGGCATGACTCTTAGATGAAGTCTTAAAGTTCTCTTTAATGTTTGCCAAGTACGTCTTAACATCGTGGAGTTCGTAATCCCCTCCAATAATTCCTGGAGCGATAGTACTCTTGATGTACATGAGAGACATTCTGTTGGACTTTTCCCAAGAGGCTACTTTTTCTTCGTAACTCCACTTGGTATTATCATAAACTTCCTGACTCATTTCGTCAGTGTACATGGGCTCCTCAGGGGAGTCCTCTCTTAGTGCTAAGTCATAGTCCAATATGCCAAGATTCAATAGCACATCGTTCTTCCACTCAGCGAAATTTGTTCCATCAAGGGGTGTAACAATTTTAAGCTGCCCCAATGCTGAAAATAACCAATGGAAAAAAAATATTAGTAAAATATTGCATATGATTAATTTGCGTTGGCTCAATTAATCACATGCGATGATAGGCTCCTTTTCTAAATTTAATCACCGTTGGGCAGAAAAAATTTAGAAAATATATGAAGTGACAAAAAAATAATCCTTAATTACATCACCGTTGGGCAGAAATAATTAAGGAAATAATATTATTAATTTATTTGACATGAAATTATAATTAACGTTGGTCCAAAAATAATTTCACATCATAAATATTCTCTAGCAAAACTTCCCGTTGGTTCCATTCAGCTACAAATAATTTTCAGAGTGCTTAAAATAATTTTCCATAATTTTTCAGCATTTTTAATGGCCAAGAAAGCATATAAAGGGATTTATGTAAATAACAAATGAATAAAACAGTGGGAATTGATTTAATTTCAAGCGCCAGCGGGGGCGCGAGGCCCGGGCGCGGGCGCGGGCGCGGGGCCCCGGCGCGATGCGCGAGCGTGGGGGCGCGGGCGCGAGGCGCGGGGCGCCGGGCGCGGGGCGCCGGGCGCGGGGCACGGGCGCGAGGCCCGGGCTCGGGGCGCGGGGCGCCGGGCGCGGGGTGCGATGTCGGCCGTTCCGTTCGATTCAGATCGAACGGCTACGGTCATCCCCGCGTCTAATTTTGTTATCGCCGTCCGATCTCAATCCGACGGCTGAGATCTGTTTTTTTTACCGGATTAAATAAAATCGGCGGCGGCGGCCGAACCCTAGCCCGAGCCCCTGGCCGATCCCCTTTTTCTCCTCGTCTTCTTCCCGACGCGCTCGACGAGCAAGCGGCGGCGGTGACGGCGACGGCTATGGCGACGACGGCCAATGCCCGTCTTTCCTCTTCCCCCTCCGTCCCCAGTTCTCCTCCCCGTGCGCAACAGCAACACCGAGGCGAGCCTCGGTCTCGCGCGGCCGAGCGACGGCGCGAGACCGGTCTGGGGCAGCGGGATGGCTTAGCGGCGAGGCAAGGAGGGAGTTCCCGAGGCACGGATGCGAACACATCGGCAGTGAAGACGACGAACCGGGTAAGATAATCCCGATTTCTTTGTATTCGCGTTGATTTTGGGTCTTATTTGAATTAGGGTTCTTCGGATTTGGGGATTTTGGGGATTTAGGGTTTCTAGCTTTGAGAAATTTTGAGGAATTTGATTTTGCCGAGCTCAATTGATGATGACTTCACTAAGGGATGAAGAATTTGGGATTAAATTCTAAGGGGTTTGGCTCTGATACCACAATGTTGGAGAAAATAAAATTACAGTGTTGAATAAAATTGATTCACTGAGATTAATCCCCTTAGAAATTCAATCACCTATGCGGAAAATTTAATTCTAATCACTGACCTGCTTGTGAAGCCATCTTGACTTGATTTCTTCTTCTTCTCTGCTTCCTCTTGATGCTTCTCTGCGTGTGTGCGCCGACGGATGGATTGATGAAGACCTCACGAACCCCTTCTAGTGCGTTTCTGGATCAGACACAATCAGGGTTTGTAGTCGGAGACCGAGCGGCGTCCCGTTCTTCTCCAATTTCTCTTTTATATGTGCACTAGTGGAGCTCAGGGGTTTCCTTCGGTTTAGGAGGTTCGGTTGATTCCACCGATCACGGATTCTATTCGTTATCTTATCTCTAAGCCGATAAAACAACCAACATTACTTACTAAGGGTGCATTTGTTTTGGAGGGAAGGCTAAGCTACTTCCTCGTCCTCCGTGAGTATGTTTTTTAAACTGCTAAATGGTGTTTTTTTGCAAAAATTTTCTATATAAAAATTTCTTTAAAAAATTAAATGAATATATTTTTTAAGTTTAAAATAATTAATACTCAATTAATCATACACTAATGACTTGACTCATTTTGCGTACTGCTAAAAATCTCACCCTATCCTCTAAAACGAGGGCAGGGCCTAGGGCGCACGCTGGTTGGCTAACCTGTGCGTGCTGCGGTCATAGGGGGCAAACTCCATAATCTCTATCATTAAGCCTAAATCACTTCTCTAATCATTATCATTAGTACTTAATAATTTTTAATTATAAAATAATATATAAATAAGCAGAGTAAACAAATTTAGATTTTAGTTAAAAGTTTCGAAAATCTAATTAAAAGTTTTAAATTTTAGGTTGAAATTTTCAAAATTTGAGTAGATTTTTTAAAATTCTTAGTTGATAGTTTTAAAATTAGAGATGAAAGTTTTAAATTATTAATATAAAGTTTACTCATTTTTTAATATTTAATTGTTTTCAATATTTTATTATTTTTACTGTGTTGTGCATGTCTATGTGGGCGCGCGCGTGTGTGTGAGGACCGCTGCGCGCGCCAGCTTCCTCGCTAAAACGAACGCAGCCTAATTCGTTAGAGACGCACTAGGTTGCAGCAAGACCACTAATTAGTAAGCTGGCTACCTTCCTAGCTAGCTAGTTGCTGTTACGTATCCTGGTGCAGTGGTGCTAGCTAGTGCCTATGGATGTAACACTGCAATAAGCTAGACAGAAAGTTAATGATGACACTATGACCGATCGATCGGTGTACATATGGATCCATGCGGTATTGGTTACTTTTTATAAGAAGATTTTGGGCTTAATTTTGGCATGGTACACGCATTGGCAGGTAGGCATGCATGCACTACAGATCAAAGCCTACAATAATACGCCTACTGATGTACTAGCTAGCTAATTAGTGCTCCAGTTATAACAATTAGTATATATTAAGCATACTATATAGTCGCACTCATACGTTGCATGCCTACGTTATTGAAAAAATATTGAAAGAGAATTTTTCATGATTTAATAATTCTGAAATTTGTAATGAATAAATATCAAGTTACACTTGTTTTGGAGTCTTAGTTGTAGCTGTTACATGTTTTTGATAAGTCTAAAGATTGGAATCAATAAAAACTGAGTTGTATTAGTTTTGACTCTCAATTTCCATAATGTGTATAATAGATGAGTTTTTAACATGGCACACGATATTAAATGTGGATCCACACTTATGATAATACGATCTATTTAATCAACTCCTAGATCTTTTTGGTTAACGTGGGAGTTTCTCAGAAATTTTTGATTAGTATAAGTATATAGATAGATCGATGGATGTATAGATGGAATTGTACTTCGATTTGGAGTTCACATCTGTTACAGCACGCTAATTAAATAATTATTGATTCTGAATTTTATAATTAAATAAATAAAGATTTAAATTGAGAGTTTTACAACATTATATTTATTAAATTAGAAATTTCAAAATTATTAATTTTTGGAAATAGTAAAAGTCACTACGCCGGACCAGGTCATCTGTGACGGGTCGCAACCATTATCTCTGACGGGTAAACTCCTGGTCTGAGATGAGTGGTCAGTGATGAGTAACCTCATCTGTGACGGGGCAGGGCCCGTCAGCGGTCAATCTATCTTTGACGGGTGGGAAACAAGACCCGTCAGAGATAACTTGTCATCTATGACGGGTCGTTAATTATACCCGTCACAGATATCAAGGTCATCTGTGACGGGTAAATATTTTAACCCGTTACAGATGACTATGTTATCTGTTACGGGTATGGATTTTTACCCGTCAGAGATCGCTAGCCATCTTTGTCGGGTGGTAGTTGTAACCCGTCGCAGATGGTGTCACCTGTGACGGGTGTTAGTGTTAACCCGTCAGTGAAGATAGGAACATTAAAAAAAATATTTTTTTTTGTGCTGGCTAGCCTCAGGAAAATGCTAGCCATGCCCTCTGAAAAAGCAACACATGCAGTTACAGAATTCCCAGAACAGAGAAGCATTGCATACAAACACACATACACCTCACATCCAACACAAGATTTTCATCACTTACATATATGCACTACATTCAGATAGCAAAACTGAGAACTATCATATATAGCCGAAAATAATTAATCGTATCAATGGCATATATTGAACAAGCTAGAAAATTGAAATGCTTAAAATTGAATGTTGCAACAAATGAAAGAATGAATACTATCGTGTTAAGTACAATGCTATGCGTAATGAAACGTGCCATTTTTGGCGATGATGTCGATGAGTAGGAAGGCAGCGATGCGTCCTCTAATTCTTGCAAGGTCTATTGGCGCATATGTCCATGTATTATTCTGCAAGGGAAGACTGTAGTTAGTATGTTAAAAAAATATTGACAAATGCAATAATGCACAAGATGTGCCTTTGGAGCACAAACCTCAGGATCCAAGTCGGTCACTTGTCTTGTCAAGGTTGTCATGTTGTGGCACACGTGGAAACCACATGTGTCACCCGTCTGTTGTGCGCATGGGAGATTATAGTGATGATAGAGGGAGTCGGTGTTATCCTTGTGCTTTCCTCCTTTGTTCACATAAGTTTGCCACGCGGCGTCTAATGCGGAGGAAAGTTCACTGAAGTTGTAGTTTCCATTCCTGTTGGAGTTAACATAGTACACCTTACTCCAATGTGGTACTATCACCACTAGGATCCAATGGCGTCTACAAGATGTGTGTGTAGGCATTAGTTGGACGGAGGCATATTTTGTAAGATATTGCTAAAGGAAAGTAATAAAGAGTATAGAGCCATTACTGTTGATTGTGCGCTAATAGTATGAAATCTTTGTCCTGGTGGCATCCATAGGCAATTCGTGATGTATTGAATGACGTCCGATAGATTGTTTTTGAGGCAGGTCTCATTGATCAGTGATGGATCAAGGAAACCTACCGGCCAACCCGCCCCTCTTTGCCTCCATCCAACACAACCTGTAAGAAGCATAACTTTGGTTACGATTGACTAGACACGAGTATTTGCTCAAAATCTTAGAGTTGTGTGCACTACAAGGAAAAGCACTTCAGAAGGCTTGTGTCCACCGCCCGTAGCCTAAAAAGATCAAAAAGATCTTCGAATCCAACAACAATTAGCGTGTCTGGGGAGAGGAACGGCTCGTGCCCGTGACGGCCAATGATGTCCGTCTCCTTGTCTTTTATGTCTGCATTGGCCTTCTTCATGTAATATTTATGTAGTTCCTTGCAGGCTACCCCCATATCATCTAACAAGTTGACCTCAACCAGGGGCGAGCCTAGCACGAACTTAGTGACTTGTACTGTCTTTGAGGCCGTCTTTTTTGCCTTCCCCCTTTGCCTTCCTCGTTGTTGCTTCGTGGGTTCTTTTACTGGGGAGCCATCAGACTTGGGGTGAACCTTGACTGGAGAGATGTCAGCCGTTATGTCTTGCAAATCCATAAATGCATTGCCAATATCCATCGGTTCCGTAAATGCAGGTCCACGAGGACCCTGTAGCGCCAGAAAAGCAGGACGAGGTGAAGGAGCTAGTACGGCTGGCCGAGCTACACGCGGTGTCATCTTGATGACTATATCTGACTTTGGCCATTGTATAAATGTGTTCCGTGCATTCCACAAAGTCAGAATTTCATCGGTGGGTGGGATTGGAAGCTGCCAGTTGGCCCAATTTTCCTTGACTATGTCCACCTGCACCTTCGCATATCCAGCCATCAAGTCTGCGCCGTGCACCTTCTGTGCTATACTTGGTTTGTACACTACACCCTCGGCTGCATCGGAGCAAAAGGTTGGAGTCACCCTAACCTGTATAATACAGTTGGCGACATCCTGTATTTGAAAACACATTGAAATTAGTGCAAACATAATTTCAATGTTTTGAGTTCAACTACTTTTGCCGGCTATTATATTGTCGCTTACCTCCGTCATGTTGTCGACTGCGGATGGATTGGGTTAGGAACATCACCCAACTCTGCCGATGCACAGCTGCTCCGATGCTGCGTTGGGCTAGCATCCAGTTGAGCTAAATGTGCTGACTGGGGATCTGTGTGGAAGGCAGACTGTGCGAAGAATTCGCGCTTTAGTCGTTGTACCTCGGTCCGCAGTTTGGCTCGAACTGCTCACTCAATAGCATAGTCAACTGCGTAGTCAACTCTTCCTTGACCTCCTCCTTGACGGCCTCCTTTAGGCGGGAGTCCTTCTCTTGTTTGGACATCCGGCGTTTCTTATATTGCGAACTGTATTGTGGCAACCCCTCCTTCCACCCTACAGTCGCACCTAGCCCTCTTGTCCGGCCCGAATGTTCTGGGTTTCCGAGGGCCTTAGTGAGGATGTCGTCCTCCCGCCTAGGCGGCGCTGACTCTACCTCGCTTTGGGAGGATTGTTCAGCAATCAATGTCATCTACATAATTAGAGCGAAATGGTTAACAACATTTCAAACGAGGTAGTAACAAAGAAGTAAATGAAGTTGGAGATAGAAAAACTCACGAGGTGCTGATAGACCGTTGCATCAGCTTCATTAGGGAAAGACACGGTGCCATCCGGGTTGGACTTGCCCCGTGCTCTAGCCCAATTCCTTGCTCGCACGTCCGTAATGTCAGCAAATGGAGGAGGGACATTTGCCGCTCTTGCAGCTTCATCCTCTCGAGCCCATACGGCTTCCTTCCCTACGTAGCCACCTGTGCCGAGACGGTGCGGGTGCTCGTTCCGAGCCTGGAGTCGCCGATGTTTCTCGCTGATGCTTACGAATTCTTCCGAGGTCTTCATTGCCACAAACCGTTCCCACACATCTTCTGTTATCTGTGGGAACTCGTCATATGGGGTTTTTTGTTCGGGGAGGAGGATATACTCGTTGACGAGCTTGGACTTGAAGTTCTTCCACGCGTGACCCATCTTCTGGACTGCTCGTCTCTTTAGTCTTCCCTCGGCTTCTGCAGGGAAGTCGAACTTCTCCTTCAGCATCTCCCACGCATACTCCTTCTCCACCTCGGGGACAGAAGCCATGTCTTTGTGGAGGATCCCTATGTTCTTTCGGGCGATCACGCCACAAGTGTTCGCGAACTTTGCGACCACAGTTCTTGGAGCGACAGGTCGGCCCTCATCATCGACCTCCGTGATCGTCAACTTGGTGTCCGGCAGTCTATCGCCGACCTACGGGTTCGACCAATTACGCCTCCTCTTGAACCGGCCGACATCGATGCGTCTGGACGATCCGACATTTCTAGCTTGATGGCAATGTGTCAAGTAAATACGAACAAGAAATACTCTACAATTCTTATGAGAAGTGTATGGTTTGGACTGCTCGCAATTTGAGAAAATCTAGAAAAACACCACAGGCAAAAGACAGCGATCCTGCTATAACAAACAGGTTTTTCCGCGAGGTACCTCTTGGCCGGGGAAGGTGAAGGTGCTTGAGGAGGAGGCGGCGCCGGTGCTCGGGAGGCAATGCGGTGCTCGGGAGGCGGCGCCGGTGCTCGGGGAGGCCGCGCCGTGTGCTCGGGGAGGCAATGCGAGGAGGCGGCGCCGGTGCTCGGGGAGGCAATGCGGTGCTCGGGGAGGAGGCGGCGCCGGTGCTCGGGGAGCCGGGGAGGCAATGCGAGGAGGCGGCGCCGGTGCTCGGGGAGGCAATGCGGTGCTCGGGAGGAGGCGGCGCCGGTGCTCGGGGAGCCGGGAGGCAATGCGAGGAGGCGGCGCCGGTGCTCGGGAGGCAATGCGGTGCTCGGGGAGGAGGCGGCGGCGCAGATCGTCCGGAGGCGGCGGCGCAAGTCGTCGGGGAGGGCGGCGCTAGGGTTCCTGCTCGAAGGCGCGCTAGGGTTCCTGCTTGAAGGCAAAACGTACTTTCAGTTTGGTTTGAGGGGCGGGAGGGGCCAAGTCCCGTGCATATATATGCCCAGGTACTTACCTGTGACGGGCACACTATCAGCGCCCGTCACAGATAGCTATAGGTGCCGGTTAACCGGCACCTATAATGCTATCTGTGACGGGCGCTGATTGTGTGCCCGTCACAGGTAAGTCCACGGGACTTAGCCCCTTCCTCCCCTCAACCAAACTGAAAGTTTCGGCACCACATAAACAGACAAGAAATAATTTTTTCTACTTCATTCAAAAAATAGTACAATTGTGCATGGAGATTGAGTAAGTACATTAAAGTTGTCATACAAGAAGAGGATTAATTCTTAGTACCCACAGAAAGGCCAGATGCATTAGGTTTTAGTTACATATACGTGCCTTCTTGATGATCTGCGCGCGTATACACAGTCGCACCTTGTGATTGCTCTTGCTCTAATGGTGCTTCTTGCCATAGGGCTGTGGACGTAATGGTTGTAGTCGTCCTCGTCAACAACGTTGTCAACCCCGACAATTCTTCGTTTGCCTTCACGAACAACATGCAACTTCTTATTTGTCGGGTCTTTGACATAGAATACTTGCACAACTTGCTTTGCGAGGACAAACGGCTCATCGGCATATGCGGTCTTTTCTAGGTTCACAAGTATGAAACCCTCCTTATCAACTTTAACGGCACGAAGGTCGACCCAATGACACCGAAACAACGGCACTTTGAATTTGACATAATTCATCTCCCAAATTGCATCTACACGGCCGTAGTATGTATCAGTCTGCCGATTTGATCATTCATTCGCATCTATGCAAACCCACTATTCTGAACAGTGCTTTTTTCGTCTTTGCTTGGTAGTGTAGAAGGTGTACCCGTTGATGTCATATCCCTGCCAAGTGCGAACATCCCATGATGGACCTTGTGACAACCATATAATGGTTTCACTTGTGGGGTTTGCTGAGTTGGCAATACGATTCTTGAACCATTTGTTGAAAGACACGACATATGTTGTTTTCTGACCCAACTGTCAGTTTTGTCTCTATTTTCTTGTTTGATCTCTGCTTACATGTTCTTGCATGTAAGGAACCACGACTCAGTCATATGTTGCAGTACTGTGAAATGCGCTTTTGATCATATTGGGCACGCAGTAGCGTGATTCTTTTCCTCCCGATGATGCCTACCCCTTCAAGCCTGCTTCATGGTGAGACCGAGGAACTCCAATTTGAAACCGGCCTCGGACATATAGTCAACGCAAAACTCAATTACCTCTTCTGTTGTATAACCTTCAATGATGCTCCCCTCAGGCCGGGACCGGTTCCGTACGTAAGACTTCAAAATTCCCATGTATCTTTCGAACGGGTACATTTGTCTTACGAACGCAGGACCACATGCTTTTGTTTGCTTTACCAAATGCACAGTGACATGTACCATGATATCGAAGAATGTAGGTGGAAAATACATCTCCAGATGACAAAGAGTTTGTACGATGTCTGTATGGAGGGCATCTAGGTCTTCTGGATCGATGATTTTCTGACCAATTGCTTTGAAGAAGGAGCACAACCGCAGTATGGTGTGACGGACTTTGTTGGGCAAAACATTCCTAATTGCAACTGGTAGAAGCTCTGTAATAAGGACATGGCAGTCATGAGACTTCATTCCCACTATTTTTAGGTCGTCCAAAGAAATGAACCTGCTGATCCTCGATGAGTAACCAGAAGGGACTTTAATACCATGCAAACATTCTAACACACATCTTTTTTCTCCACCTTGGACAATGTGTAGCAAGCTGGAGGGAGGAATATGCGTCCTGATTCCATGAGTCTTGGTTGTAGTTCGGTGCGAATGTTCATATCTGCTAAATCTTGACGTGTATTCAGCCCATCCTTTGTTTTTTCCCGAGACGTTAAGCAGTAACCCAACAAGACTCTCACACACATTCTTCTCTAGTGCATCAATCAATGCAATGGCGGACCTCTAGATGCTCAGTATGGTAGTCGCCAGAATACTGATTTCTTCTTCCACATGCCCTTCTCTTTGGGTTATGAGATTTCTTCTTCTTACCGAAATTATTATGGCATCTCCTTCACTAAGTCGCTGCACCTGTCGTCCTGTCAAATCCAACGGTGCACTGCCCTCTCCCTCTTACCATCGAGTTTTTCTTCATTCTTCTATATGGGTGGTATGGCGGTAGGAATCTTCTATGACCCATGTTATACCATCTTGCGTGAGTGCTTCATCCACCTGCTGCGTGTTTCCTCCATACAATCGGAGCAAGCCTTCTTACCTTTCACTGTTTGACCGGAACAGATTACCAAGTGCCGGATAGTCATTAATGGTGCAGAACAAGAGTGCGTGAAAACTAAAGTTTTCTTGTCCATATGCATCCCATGTCTGAGATCCGTCAATCCATAAACTTGCCAGGTCATCGACAAGCGGTTCCAAGTACACATCAATGTCGTTACCAGGTTGTTTCGGACCTTGCACTAGCATGCAAAGCATCATGTACTTCCTTTTGAAACACAGCCAAGGGGGGAGGTTGTAGTTAACAAGAAGGACTGGCCAGGTGCTATGACGACTGCTCATATCCCCGAAAGGATTCATGCCATCCGTACTCAAACCGAATCTGATGTTTCTTGGGTCTTCCGCAAACTCGGGGAATATCCTGTCGATATTCCTCCATTGCGACGAATCCGCAGGGTGCCTTAGCTTACCATCCGCCTTTCGATCTGTTGCGTGCCAACGAACTAACTCAGCTTCCCTCGGATTGGCAAACATTCGCTTCATGCGGTCGGCAATAGGAAGGTACCACACGACCTTTGCAGGACCACCCCTCTTTGACTTCTTTATCTTCGGCAGGGCTGTTAGTTTGGTTGTATCGACATGCATTGCACACAGGGCAAGCATCCAAGGCAGCGTATTCTTTGCTGTACAATATGCAGTCGTTTCGGCATGCGTGGATTCTTCTGGCATCCAACTCCAATGGGCATAACACCTGTTTAGCTTCATATGTGGTCGTAGGAATTGTGTTCCCCTCCGGTAGCAAGTCGTTTAGCAAAGCAAGTAGATCCGTGAAACTCTTGTCGACCAACCGTTACTTGCCTTTATCTTCATGAGATCCAAGACAGCAAATAGTTTGGTGTACTTCGTCTTGCATCCACGATATAGTGCAGTCTTCGAATCTGTCACCAACCTGCTGAACTTCTCATAATCCCTTTCCTTGTAGGATGGCTCCTCAATATCATGCACCATCTCCGTAAGTGTATCAGGGTCTAGTTTCTATGAAATCACCACCCAATGACGAAGGGACGAACATGTCATCACGAACATGTTCCTCATTTTGTCTTTTGACCGTTGTACCAATTGGAGTAATATTCATTGACTCTTGCTCACCATGCTTTGTCCAACAAGTATAGTCTTTCATAAATCCTCTACGTATGAGATGAGACTGTATTTGAACTCTTCCGACAAACATCTTCTCATTTCTGCAATCTGTGCATGGACAAACCATATATTCTTTACTCCTCCTCGTCCTATCATCCTCTGCAATATTCAAGAATTCAACCACTCCATTCCTATACTCCTGGCTCAGCCGATTAGTACTGTACATCCATTTACGGTCCATCTGTAATCATAAAAAAACTTTAACGGAATAATTTTGCAACAATAAAGAAAGTTTGCTGCACCTGTCTAAAAATAACCAAGCTTACTTTCTATTTTTCCTCTAAATTCACAGCAAAGATTCGCCTTCTTAACCCTCCAACCGAATTGTCTACAGTGCACAGAGCTGGAATGGCAAAGATTCGCCCTCTTAACTCTCCCAGCTGAATTGAATACAGTGCATAGAGCTGGGATGGCAAGCTGGTGGTCAACGGGGTATATATAGGAGACTACCCATCTCTGTCGGGTTAGTATAGTCGAAACCCGTCATTACGCATCTCTGACGGGTGCTTACTACAAACCCGTCACTCATTAGTGGTCATCTGTGACGGGTAAGAGAGTAGAAACCCGTCAGAGATGAGTCAACTCATCTCTGACGGGTGGTTACTCTATACCCGTCCCAGGTGATCACTTATCTGTGACGGGTCCTGGGTTACACCCGACACAGATATAAAAAAATTACAAGGGCCGATCGGCCGGCGGATGGAATGTGGCGGTCGGAGCGCAAGGTTTAGCTCGAGGCTGCAGGCAGTGGAAGCAGAAGGGGCCCGCCCAGGTCGGCGCGACGCCAACTTGATGCGGGCCCCTGCTTTCGCTGCTTGCGGCTAGAAACTAGCCCGTCCAGACAAAGGTAGTAATTAATGAGGTCGGAGATCAATTTGAATGGCAGCTCGTCGGTCAGCTCGGGGATACAAGCAAAGGAAGAAAAACTGATGTGCCATGAGGCTGGCCCGCCCAGGTCGACGCGACGCCAGCTCATGTGAGATATGCTTCCATTGCTTGCTTGCTTCGTCTACTCTTCCAGAGCGAGGTGAACAAATAAGAGCACTATAGGTGCAGGTTGTTCAGTATAACCAGCACCTATAGTTAGAGTTCGGACCAGTGCGGAAACTCGAGAACGGTACATCTGTGACGGGTAATATTTTACACCCGACACAGATAAGGGCACTCACTGTGACGGGTCATAGATGACAACCCGTCAAAGATGATGTGGAATCTGTGACGGGTTGTTATCTAAACCCGTCACAGATATTCTGGTGTCGGTCTGTTATATAGACCCGTCACAGATGACCAGTCACTTGTGATGGTTGCCATGCCCTACAGCATTATCTCAAACGGGCCCTGTTTTGGCCCGTCAGAGATTAGTTTGCCTGTGACGGGGCACATTGACCCGTCACAGATGGACCGTCCCAGATGGACGATTCTGTGGTAGTGAGTAAACACGAATTCTCAATAAATCTCTGGTCAATGTTGATGAACTCCAAATCTTTTTTTCCTCCATTTGCGCACAGCTTCAAGCCTTCAACCACATCCACATGTACATGTACTTTTGTAGAACAGTAGGCCAGTAGCAGCTAGGTTAACGTCGATAGATGAATCAACGTACATCTGAGTGGGACTGCTGGAGATCGGTTGGATACCCACGAACCAAAATACGTGCGCACGGCCACAAGAAAAACAATACGTACGCACAGTTGGCAACTGATTGGATGGGCTTGGAAATAGATTACATGGGCTTTAAAAAGACCCACGATCTGAAACATTATATGTTACGATCTATTATGGAGATTATGATCTACTTAATCCACAGCCATATTTTATGATTAACATGAGAGCTCCTAAAAACAGTCCAAAATTAGTATAGATATAGGTATAGGTAGCTACATGGGAGTATTTTCGCGACTGATCCACTGATATCATTTTCACATATCAAGTCAATCGATCTTACTCTTTTTATATAATTAGATATTTATGATTTCTAGTTTTAACTACACGCATTCTAAAACGATATATATTAAAAAAAAGGGAGTGTATTAGCTATAAAATGGTAAGGCTCCATCCTTACTAAAGTTTGAGTAAGCCTTAACTTAGAGAAAGCCTAATTTAGCCTCCCAAACTATTGCGTCAGTCCGATTTACCCCCCATCAACTCTAGTACTAGATAGAAAAACGCCATCAACTCTTCAAACCTGACAAAATACCCCCAACCTATCTCAAGGAGGTATTCATCCTATGTGGAATACATGGCAGCAAGTTGACCATGTAGTAATCAAATCAACAATATCAATGAATCAAAAAAGAACTTCAACTCACCCATCGTTCACTATATGCTCTTTTCTCCCTCTCTCTCTCTCTTCGTTTTATTCCCCTCCGCTTCTCTCTCTTTCTATGTGTCTGTCTCCTCCAATTGCTTCTAGGGCAGCACCAATACTATTGGTTTCTTTAAATTCACACTTTTCAATTTGTTCTTTCCACTTGCTTTCAAAGAAATGAACAAATACAATGCGCTAGAATGAAGCAAAACCTTAACTGAGACAGAGTTGACAAAGAACGTACCCATCAGTACGCTCTGGTCATCCTACGCTTTCTCAACATGCACATGGTTCTCGTGCCCGCATCCAAATCCTTGAGCGAGCCTTGTCTGTTTCGGAGTCATGGACAATCCGCGTCCTGCAACTGGTATTGTAGCTCCTCTAACAGCAGTAGCATTGGCAGCGGTACAAATAGGCGTACCACAAGGCTTGGGGCAATGACTGGCAAAGTGGCCAAACTCTCCACGGTTGAAGAAGTCCATGTTCTTCCTTCCCCTAGGCGAAGGTTGGTGCAGGGGTGCGGAACTACAATGTAGTAGGCCTTGGTGCAGTTACTAGTATTGTTGGGCAGTTCGGAACCACTCGTGCTAGTTTCTAGCCCTCACTTGTGGCACTCCTGAAACGCTGAGATGTCCCCTGATGTTGATGAGTCATGGCAAGCCTACGCTTGCAGTTGTTCTCCACTGTCTTCTTGTCACTCTCCAGCCTTACTGCCTTGTTAATCAAACTTTGGAAGTTGTTATGATCATGACCTACATTGGTCCACGTAGCTCATCATTCAAGCATTCAATGAACTTGTCTATCTTTTCATATTCATCGTACATGTAACCTGGTGCATAGCATGCCAACTGAGTGAACTTGTTCAAATACTCATGCACACTCAAGCTTCCTTGCTTCAATTTCCTGAACTTGTTCCTCTTCATGTGCATGACAGTTGCAGGCACATAGCTAGTTCTCACGACATGATACGGTAAATTCCACCCATGTCGGCTTTGCAGCTCCTTCCTCACTAGAGTCCTTGTAGGTGTCCCACCAATCACTAGCAGGTCCTTCCATCTCATTTGTAGTGAAGATCACCCTGGCGCACTCAAACAAGAGTTAACTTCTTCTCAATGAGACGAAGCCAATCTTCAGCATCCAAGGGCTCCTCAACTCCAACAAAGGTTGGTGGCTTAGTTCGCATGAAATCGCCAATGCTTGAGTTTCCACGGCCTCCTTGATTGTTGGCAATAGCTTGGAGCAACTGAGTCCAGGCAGCCATTACTTCCACTAAGGTAGTTGGCTTGTGTGGTGGCGGAGCCTCATCCACAATACTGGCAGTTTGTCCACGACAAGTGTTCATCATCTCTTTGATGAAGGGAAGGTAAGAACCTACCTAAATTAGGGTAGGATTTGTTGAAATTTTTTATTTGAAGTTGAAGTTATCTAATCTTTAAGCAACCATTTTTTTTATTTACCATAGCATTACCCTGATGTGAATAATAGTAGTACTGATAAATAGCATAGCCGTCACGTAGTTCCACATATATAACATAACAAAGATAATGATGAAACTGACTGCGCATATAAGCAGTTCAAGTGGGTACAACACAGATCGATTGCCATACTAACACAATTACTAGTAACGACTAACTAAGGTAGAAGGGGTGTCGCTGTCCAAAAAGCCATCTAAAGCGAGCACTGGGGTCATCCATCTCCATCTCTGAGTGTCCACTCATCAAGCCATCCTCCTGAACTAGGGGTAGGAAGGGGGTAGTTCCAGATAGACACAAACCAAAGTGTCCGGGAAGAAGAGGACGCGGTGGATTGGGTCTCCATCATGGCTTTCTTGTATCTTTGCCCCGCATTCTTGCAGGTGGTCCTGCGAAGTGACCGGCCTCCAGTGAAAGTGTTGCGGAAGGTAGGGGTAGCTGCTAGCTCCTCAGGATCCTCTGGTATCATCTAATATCGGCTTGCCCTCAGCTGGCACGTAGGGCTCATCCTCCTCTGGCTCCATCTCCTCTGGCTCAGTCTCTTCTGCCTCATGGTCAGTCTTGTTAGCCCGACTATCAATCTAGATAGGAGTCTCCTTGCTATCACTGAGTTGTGTTGCAGTCTGTGTTGTTGGCTCCTTGGGTGTATCTGCCTGCATCGGCTCTCCCTCAACTCCCTCAGGCTGATCCTCTTAACTGATCAAAGGTAACCCTGCCCTGGTGTCCAAGTAGTCAGAGCCAGATAGCAAGGCAAAGGAAGTTGGATACAGTGGTGTTAGAAAGCACAAGTAGTCAAAGTGTTGATCTGTCTCGGTAGCAGAGGACAGTGGTGGGGGTGATGGTGCGGCTGTAGCAATGGTGGCTACGGCGGTGGCAACGGCTGTAGTAGTGGTAGCAGTGGCGGTGGCGGTAGCAGCCTAGACCTGAAGCTCTAGCTACTACAATTGCTGCTAGGAACTCCCTAGCCGGGCCTTGAGTGTCTTAATCGCGGTCCCTTAGTCAACTATTGCTCCTAGAGCTGCTCGAACTACTATTGTTAGATCTCAAGCTGTGATCTTAATGTCTTACTATCTGTCCCACATGCCTGATGCTCCTCCTTAAGCTACTGGTGAGTGTGGGTCAAGTTGATAAGTTCAACCTCTAAGTCTCCCAGGCATCCCTGCTGCTCTACCAACTCCAGTAGCGCCTTGCCACCCAAGTTCCTCCCAATAAAGCCCATAGCTGGAGCCAACTGAGCCACCTCAAGCTCCCTTACCAGCTTAGAGGAGGGAGGGAGCAAAGGGTGCCAACAAAAAGAGTATGATGGTGTGTCACCTAAGGATTAGGGTGGTATTGGTGATGGCAGCTTCACTATAGACCCGTGGCAGGAAGTGCGTGAATGAGGCAGATCGATCTGCTGTGGCAGTGGGGCACCAAGATAGACAAGGAGGTGGCAGCGCTTGAGGCCATACCACTACCTAGAGCGATGGAGGAGTTGTCAGTGAGGCTGAGCTTAGGAGGATTAAGGAGGGGATATACTTGGTTCCTTCCTTGGCTAGTGACTAAGACAAGGACAATACTATCAGATGCCTTAGCTCCCTTATTGTCATGACCTATCTTCGCTACGCTCCTCGAGAGCCGACGGAGCCATTATGCTCAAAACGCCACCATTGTGCTCCTCATGAGCCACAATTGTTTCTTTGCTTTTTTTTTCTTTTCCAATATTAAACTTCCCTCGTACGCATACAAATCTAGGCATGACCAATATAGAGAGAGTAGTGTGTGGAAAGGAAGAGAAAGAAGTGGACTGAGGCTAACATGTAGAGCCAGGTAGTTTCTTTCAAAAGTATTTGATAATCAAATTGAGACACTCAAGGCCCAGCTGGGCCATGTGATAAAATTGTTGTCACCCATACGCCACGTAGAATCAAAACCATCCTAGGTTGTGCTTGGAAATAATTCATCCGATTTGAGAAGTTGACATGATATATTAATATGGAAGCTGGTAATCAGATGAACACGCAATTTAGAGATAAATGGTATCGTTTCCACTCAGCTTATGTATTGATCTTATACTACAACACATGAGTACGTACCGACATGGTTGCAACTTCGTAATGTACAACACATGCACGGATGCCATTACCACTTTTGAGTAACAAGAAAGTAGTACTTATCTAGGCTACTGTTGTGCTAGGTAGCCCATCTAAATAGGTTAAAGCTGTAAGCTTTCTTTGCCTCTCATTTGGCCACCTCCGTAGGAAATCATATGGGTCGTCGGATGGAGACAAGAGATAAATAAGGAGCATTGGAAAGGAAAATTTTTGAAGTGATGCTTCAATACACTTCTATCAATTTCTAGTCCCTCCGCCTCCCTAGAAAAAAATGTCTCCTCTTTTCTGTTTTCACGACTCTCATATGTTGAGGCCATGACAGCTGGTCTCCCTATATGCATTGTGCCATCGCCTCCCATTCATGTGCTAATGCCGCCTCAAATTCCACGTTGAAAAGAATTTCTAATAGATTTTATTTTCTAGAATTTGTAAAAAAATGCTAGGAAATGAAATTGAACTCTAGAAAAGTACAAACCAAGAAAATTCCCACAATCTATTAACTTCAAATGCAATTCAAAGAATAAAAACAGCTTATGTTCACGGTAAAAAAAACAACTTATGTTAGTTTTTTATTTAAACATATTAAATCCCTAGCAATTCATACAAATCAATTTAAGTTGTAATTAACTTAATAGAAATCCAAATAGTGGAACTTTTACATAAAATTTCTAAAAATATGGAAAGTTGTGATGCTAAAGTTGAATTGTTTATCAAGGAAATGTTCACAAAGATACATATGCTACTTATATATTTTTGTATATATTTTTGCATGTATACATGGATTCTCTGAATCTGCACTAAGATTAATGATAATCACAAATCGAGTAGCAACTAGTGTTAGCTAGTGGAGTAGTTAACAATAAGCTATCCACTATTATTGGTCCATGCTTCTCATAGATGCATGCAACATAATCTGCTCAGTACTTCAATACTTACTATATTTACCATAAATAAGTTTTTCTCAAGTTTATTATCATTCATTACTGCAAGTTAAAATCTTTTACATCAAATTTAGCCAAGACATCGTTGCTCCTATAGAAGTGGCTCATATAATTTTATTGCTTGATGCTTCTTTGTAGATATTGCAACGCATGTTGGATTCTTTATACATTATAATATATGATAAGATAAAGTAAGTAAGCGTGTATTTTATTGTAAAATATTTACTTGAGTTGAGAGAATACATTATTAGGAATTGTCTACTATGGTTTTTTTAATTGCGTCTACAATTGGAAGCTTGCTTAATTTTTGAAACTATCGGATATGCCAATCAATTTACAGTTGACATTAGGAAGTGGCATTCCAAATTCAGAATCTATACACGCAACATAATTAGTTGAAATGGTATGCCTGACCATTGGTTCTTTACTAATTTATGATGAATAAAAAAACAATAACACACATAAATGAGAAGTTATTCGATTAACAAAAGAACAAATTATAAAACAAATCAATTACTTTGTGACTTACTTGAAGGTTTTAGAAGTCAGCTTGTTAAATCAAGCATGATAAAGATCAATGTTATGGCTTATCTTAATTTATATTATAGAACCGCTTGTATTTTTTTTGTATCATACCCCATTAGGGATAGGAACATATATTCTTGAGTGCATTAACAACAATCACCGGTTGATTATAAAAGGACACCTAAAACCCCAAAAATATTTGTTAATGAAGATTATCTTAACTTGCTAAAATGAAGGTGAAGTTTGACTTCAGCCCAATAGCTATGCCTAAAATTTTTTTAATATAATGTGGCTTAAATTGTTTGTGGTTAATCTTAACCACACATAAATGGATCTTAGTTATACATTGTAAAGTTTGCATGAACCAAAAGAATTTTTGGACCCTTAAAATCAAAAACATCAGTGCACAATAAAAGAATGCAAACTTTCCTCAAATTGAGAGAGAGAGAGAGAGATGCAGTACTTTATTTTTTTACTCAATATGAGATTGATTATTTCTGGACTCTTTTTGGAACATCTCAACATCGCTTCCCAACTGTAATCACAAGTTGTCAGATTAGCCAAGTGCATAACCTGGTAGGAACTTTGCTGATTCCGTCTCCTCCCATGTGGTGACTTTGATGTCAAGGCTCTCATATACACTTTTATATTATCCGCCTTAGAATGTTGATCACTATTTGGGCTATCGGCCCACTGAACCACTAGGATGGCGCAAAAGGAGCTGTCACTAAGAATTTGGTCTCTAGATTCCAATTTCCTTGCTGAAAATAACATGAGATCACCCTTTTTTGGCACATTCTCCCCCTTTGGTACTTCGAGCTCGATCCAGTACTCATTTAGCAGTGTCTTATGAAAAACATTCACATATATACCACTGGAAATGGTATCCATGCCTGTGTAGATTTGATGCCGGATCTCCTCTAATGTTGGATTGCGAAAAGCTTTTGTGTAGTCCTCGCAGGTTTCAAATTCCTTGGGGATCGTCTCCACCTGTAACAACATGGTAATCTTGAAGTGGAGTTGTTTCAGGTGCAAAATAAGGAATGCTTCCTGTTGGGAGAGGCTCATTACCTTAATAAAAGGGACTTGTTTCTGTTTCAAAATATCATCAACCGACCATGATAGCACCTCTTGGGCAAGAGTTCGAGGGGGTAACCATAACCCTTGCTTCATCAGCATTGCATGCATTTCGATGCCGGTGCAAGCTGCTAAGACAATGATTCAGCTGGTCATAAAATCGGATTTGACTCCCAGCAAATAATAATAAATGAAAACACGTATGATTTCATTTTTAGGGGAACGGTCTGGTCGTCGCGCTAGTGTAAGTTCCCTATGCAGGTACCTGGTGACGAGGGTAATTGCTCCGGTACAAGGGTAACTGCACTTTAATGCAGAGTGCTGGTCGTCTCTTACGTGCTCTATTTGAGATAGTTCTGAAGAGAGGGTGGGCTCAACTAACAGAGAAGGCTCTCAATCTTTGCAAGATGGTTGATAAGCAAATGTGGAGTGTCCAAACTTAGCCGAGCAGGTCATGGCCTCCTCTCTGTGGGCTGGACCGAGCAAGCCCAGCTGCTGCCCCACGAACGAGTGGCTGACATTCGGGTCCTGCATGTCAGACTCGTCTCCCTCCTCCAACCGCGCCCGCACCCGTGCCCTCTCCTTCTCTCTCGACTCTTCCCGAGCTCGCGCGCGTTTCTCTGCCACCGGCCACCGAAGTCAAAATCCGACGCACGCAGCTCACGTTCCGTCCCATCGCCGAGCTCGCCATACCGCCTTTTCCCCTCTCAGTCACCGACATCACCAAAACACCTCTCTTTTCTCGATCGGTCTCGTCAGCCAGTCGATGATGCCGCGCCTTCTTTTCCGCCCGGGGAGACTCGAAGTCGCATCTATTTCTATAGCAGCCGCTCTCTTTCCCGCGCCGCTAGCCTCTCCTCGTCCCCGACGGCGTCCCTGCAACCGCCGCTGGCCCAGCCTGCCAAAAGCCACGCCAAACACGGAGCCCCTTCTAAGCTCCATGAAGCCCCTTCCCCCAAACCCCTTAAACCTTGAAGTCTTGCCATAATTCCAAAAGAGGAGAGTAAGACCTAAAATACCTCACCGACGATGTGGCGCAGTGGAGCCCGGGGCGGATGGCACAGGGGAAGGGTCCGGTCGTCGCTGCTAAGAGAAACGGTCCGGTTGTCTTTGCGAGCTCAGGGAAACGGTCCGGTCGTCTTTGTGAGGAGTGGGCCGCTCTTGCAAGTGCACAAGGGGTAAGTGAAATTGGGATAAGTGGACCTTGGGTAAGTGAACAAGGGTAAGTCACTAACCTCCTAGTACTTACCCTCGGTCACTTACCCCTTGTACTAAATGTGGGGTGAACCAGGGGTAAGTGCTCCCGGGGTAAGTGCGCTAGAGGTAGGTGCTCCCGGGGTAATTGAACCTGGGGTAAGTACTTCTTGGGTGAGTGGACGTGGGGTTTGTACTTGGGGTGAGTGGAGGGTTTAGGGTAAGTGTTCCAGGGGTGAGTGGAGGGTTTATAGGGTTTAGGGCATGGGTGGACCTCACGGAAGCTCCTCTCGCAGACCACTGGTAAGCGCCTTTCCTTCACCGCCGCTGTCTCTTTCCTCCTCCGGCCCTCCGCCGATAAATCTAGCGCCATCTTGTCCGGTAAATCCTGCTACATCCTCTGCAGATCCTCTACATCTTTACGCCTCTTCTCCTCCAGGTTTCCCATCCTCTGTAGATTTAGCGCCATCTTGTCCGGTACATTCCTGCTACATTCCTCCGAGTTTGTCGCCACTGTGCGGTCCCCCCTTTTCTGGTTCAGTACAGAACAGGCTTTTGTCTAATGTTAAGATTAGTTAGGATTCTTGTTCTGAGACAAGACCCTACAAAAAAAATGATTAACACATGTTCCAAATCAAGCAGAAATATATATACAATAAATACAATATAATGTTAAGATTAGGCTGATGATGGCTCTAGTGGGAATAAGAAATTTGTTATCATCAATTCAAATATAAAATCTTCAATTTGTTGATTGATACCATACAAAGTTCTTTTAGTCAGTGAGCTAGCTGACTAGTCCTTGGTATATTTTTCAGATTCTGAATAATGCTTCTGACATGTGTTCTGTGTGCACACTATTTCATATTTGAACTCTATATTCAGATCTGGGCATTAACTGGCAGCATGTGTGCCTGGAAGATTTTCAACATGGTCGCACTCCCTCACTTTTTACTCTTTCTATTGAGATTACCTATAAGGTAGCAAGTATTCTTATCTAGTTACTAAAATATAGGCCAATGTTTTCTGTTTTTTCCTTGACCTCTTTAATTGTTTATATCAGGCATTTCAAATGTAAGAGGCAAGAAGCACAAGAGTGTATGCTGGATGACAGACAAAGACTCGTCAATTGTATTATTCCCGATGGAGGAAACAGATGTAGGGAGGCCGATGTGTCGATGTTCTTGTTGTTAGAACAAGTTAATTATTAGTTTAGGAATTTGGGATAATGACTGAATATCTGCATTCATTCTTATACCAGGACATGCTTGCATTAGTAACTGATGCAAGGTACTGTTAACGCCAAAATTTGGTAAGCCCTGTGTCAGATTCGGTCAAAGGCTGAAACATTGCATCAACTTCGCGTGGACTCTCCCACGCGCGCGCCGATTCCGGGAGAGCCGTGAAACCGCAGCATGGCAGTTATTTACTGGTGTATATAATTAGCAAGCGCTTATTCTTTAGGAACCCACCTCCGTTGTCGTTGGCTTATTAATGTTTTCTGTAGAGTAGAAATCAGTACCGCGTCGTAGACCATGTAACTCGGTATAAATATTTACGGCTGGGGACCTTGTAATTTCACTGATCAATACAATTTCGGCGGCATCGCCC
>RYFJ01003464.1:0-74418 GCA_003991445.1 Oryza meyeriana var. granulata | reverse complement strand
CTGTTACGTGCGTCGAGTGACGGTTGTGTGAAATTTGAGAGAAGTGTTATACAGTGTGGATGGATTTGTCTTGCTATCAGAATCGTCACATGAGGGCAGCCTGTAAGGTTGTACCAAGTCATGCACCTGGCTAATCTGTGAGTAATGATGAATGTAGTTGGCAAGTGATGACTAGTGGTTTCAAAGATACATCAAAGATACATCAGGAATAATCAATCTCATATTGACAGTAAGAGTAATAGATGCGCGATAGTATGACATCTCCTCTCTTTCTCTCGTCTGATTGTGTTGCTTTCTTTTATTGTCACTGTGATAGCGTTTTTTTTTGATATATGCTGCAGCCTAACGGAGAAGCAGAAAAATAAAAGCAAATGGTTCTGAGGTTGCCAATTGTTCAGTTTGGACTTAATCAAACCTAGGGGAATGTACTAGCAAGCTGTAGTTCAGCAACTGAGCACTCTTCTAGTTCTTGTACGCTATTTGAGGGTTCACCCGCGCACTGGTAAAATTAAGACAGTTTCAGTAATCCTATATTTCCTTTTGAAAAGGGATGAGCTAACAAACCTAGAGTTCTTGTATTGCTCCAACCAACACAGCTATAGGGCGATTGACTCGTTCATCTTATTCTCTATTGAGAAGCCTCTGAAGCCGCAATCAATTCAGCCGACATCATTCTGTTGGTAATGAGAGCGTCTGAAGGTGAAAGAAGATAAAGATCTGCTCAAAAGTATATTTGAAATATCGCGTTGCCACAGTAGAAAAGACGAGGAGTGAAGTTTCAGAGAAGCTGGTTATAGAGGTGAGAGAGTTAGCTGATAGAGAGAGAGAGGAAAGACTCCTTGAAAGATGCCCCAAAACTTGTATTTTGCACTCCTTTCAATTCATCTTAGGGTTGCAACATCAGAAAATTCAATATCTTGCGTTATTGATGAGGCAGCGTCCTTAAAAAGAATGTGAAATCAATGATTCCCTCTTGCTCATACAAAAGAGAGAACAGTCTGTGCTATTGGGGATTGGATATTGCAGCTACAGTCATTTGTAAAAGCCGGTATGTATTTCATTATATGATCATTTTTAGTTCCTTGCTTACCGGTGATTATTTCCTGATTTCGTAGATTGATCATACTTTCTATTCCTGCCTAATTTCCTGATTTTTAGATTGCTAAAAGAGGCCATCAGTCATGACGAAGCCTGTTCGAGAGATGAGTGAAATTTGGTTACTACAAGCACTTGCTAAATGTGCAATATGAAGCACCTTGCCATCAGCCAGTTTTCGGAAGGAGACTAGATAGAAAATTATAGATGGGACCTAACGTCAGGAATATCATTGCGACTTACCTCCCTAGAAGTATTTTTGGTACTATTCATTTTCATTCATGTTGGAAGGTGGGCATTGAAGAGCATACTGGTTCGAGTTTCAGAAATTTTGGTTTAAAGCTGAAACAGCCAATATTGTTTGCCAGACTTTGCTAAAGGTATACTAACATTTCAGCTTTCAGATAGCAAGTAAGTTTTCAGGGTTTCGTTAAATCTAACAATTTAAGTGTCATCCGTGTATCTTTGGTCAAAAACAGCATGTGCCGAGGCAGAAGAAAGAAAAACCAGACCACTGTTGGCCATAATATCCATTACACAGCCCAATGTCACACTGCTTTGAAAGAAAGAATTGGAAATTATCAGAAACTCCATTCGTTCTGTTCAAATAAATACGGTTGATTCATTTCAGGTGATGAGAAGATATAATTATACTCTCAACAGTAAGACACAATCATGATGGGAACATAGGCTTTTGGATTGCCGTAAGAGAGCTAAATGTGGCCTTGACGCGAAGCGAAGTATGTTAACCTTTGTTCTTTTCTGTTGCATATAAAGAACTGCCTTTGGATCAGTTAGACAAATTCAAAATCCTAGTCCGTTTTCATCTCATTTAAATGCCTTCCCTGCAGGAACTGCCTTGGATCCTTGGACATGAAGAAACTCTCCGGAAAAGTAATTCCATATGGCATGATTTAGTCTAGGACGCCGAAGAGCCGTCTTTGTTGGTTTAGTGCTCGTGCCTCACATTACAAAATGAGGAAGCCAACAGAGGCGGGTGCTGATGAGGAAGCGATAGAGGCGGAAGCAGACGTTATGACGGCACAAGGAAGATGTAAAAATTGGAGGCCTCTAAGAGTTGCCCCAACTATCTCAGACTGTTGAGAGGGTTAAAGTGAACTACAAAGGACCATCTGCCAACGAGTACCCGGAAGTCCTTGAATAAAAGTCCAAATTTCTATGAAAAGGAGAGAACTTCAGAGATGGGCGGTTTTGGTCCTAAAATGAGCAAGAGGACCTCTACACTAGTGCTTTATAAACAGACTGGTTTACGGTCAGCAAATGGATCAATTGGAAAGAAATCCAGCATTCTAAAGATAAAGAGTTAAAAGACATTGAGGAAAAATGTCTTTAGATTGGTCTTCATACATTATTGTCTACAAGACAGGACTGGCATGAAGAGACAATTAGACAGTTCTTCTCCACATTCTATGTAGATCCCAATGGCACCTTCCTGACGTGGATGACTGGCATGAACAGGAAGATTACTGTCACGAAGAAATTTTGTCAGAAGGTTCTACTTGATCTGTCCATGAATCACAATGACCAAAGGAATGATAAGCTTAAGAATGCGCTGGATCACACGGAAGATGAAGTGGTCAATAATTCAAATGGAGACTTTCGGAATTTAATACTTCAGCTGCTGGATAAGGCCATCCTCCCTAGGGGTGGAGATAGAAATGCAATTCACAAAGAGGCCAAGGTTGTGATGTACCACTTGTTGTTGGGGAAGCCTTTCGACTTTGTAGACATGATGTTCTCGCACATACTGAAAACTCGCAGTGACACCAGAAGGTTGATGCCGTATGCCCCATTCATCATGTTATTGATTAACCGAGCAACTAATGAGGAATGTGTGCGTGAAAGTGAAGGATTCAAAGAGCACACAGCATACAATATGTGTGAGCTGAGGCCTATACAGCCTAAGAAAGACAGAGTTTCAAAGCCCAAAGATCGTGTGCCACCTCTAACTAAGCGGCAGCGACTCCAGTAGCAGCCATGTCGTAGTCCTCAGTAGCAGCCATGTCATAACCAAGGGAATAAAAAAAATGATTGAACTTTCATTTAAATGTAAATATGAGGCCAGCTATGGTAATGTACTGAACTGCTGTAGCTCTCTAGGTGAGCACTGCTGTAGTTCTCTAGGGATGTGTTTGGTTTGAGAACGAAGTGGGGTAGGTTAGGTCTATTCCTGTTTTTTGGGATGAGTTGGTTCTAGTTTTTGTTTGGTTGGAGGAATGGAATGAACCATGTTTTTTTGTTTGGTTGGCAGGAATAGAAGGGGATGGAATGATCCTATCACCTGTTTGGTAGGAAGGATGATGTTGGGATGGACAGGGGTGCGCGGTCCAGAACGCCGTATCCCCACCGCTGCGGCGCCGCCTCCCTGCGCCGTCGTCATCGCCGGAGCTCCCTGCGCCGTCGCCGCCCCGCTCCCTGCGCTGC
Source organism: Oryza meyeriana var. granulata (assembly GCA_003991445.1). Taxonomy (NCBI): domain Eukaryota; kingdom Viridiplantae; phylum Streptophyta; class Magnoliopsida; order Poales; family Poaceae; genus Oryza; species Oryza meyeriana. Next base: position 70,878 of record RYFJ01003464.1, on the reverse strand, counting down.
GCGCCTGCGCCGTCGCCGTCGCCGGGGCCTGCCCTGTCGCACACCGTCCGCGTTTTCCCGCCGCCCGCTCCCTGCGCCGTCGCCGCCGTCCGCGTTCAGCCTCCACCAGCTGTGACGGCGGGAGCGAGGACTCCCTCTCTGGCCGCCCGCACTAGGCATGTAGGGAGCCCACAGGAATTGAGGGCGAGACGAAGGCGGAGGCAATGGGGACGGTGAGAAAGGCACCGCGTCTGCTGGCGATCTGGCCAGCGCTGCTGCTGCTGGTGGTCGTCACCGATTTGTTCGGCACGGCGCTCGCACGGTGGTCGGCGCGCGTGGTGGGGAAGAAGCAGTGGGAGTTCGACTACTTCGTGCTGTCGTTGCAGTGGCCGGGCACCATCTGCGCCTCCATCCGCCACTGCTGCGCCACCAACGGATGCTGCCGGTAGAGCCCTTCTCCTCCCTCTGTCTCCTAACACCGCCGGACGCGCGTGCTTGTCGGCCGGTTTGGTGGTCGTTGCGATTTTTGCGCATACGGGGGCAGCGCGGCGTTCGGAATTTTTTTTCCCCCTCATGTTGTTTGCCTTTGCAGCTCGGAGCCTCTCCAGACGTTCATGATCCGTAAGTGCGCCGCACGGCTGCTCGATCGGTTCAATCCGTTCTACTCTTGCGTTTGATTTGGTTGTGGTTTGCTCGAGCAAATTAATTCCTTGTCAATATGTGTGTGTGTTTTGCATACTGCAACAGTGAATTGATGGAGCAGACAGGCTGTGTGGCCGGACTACGACGACGGGACATGGCGGTGTGGCGGCATGGACAAGGTACTAGGCTACTAGCTGCAGATGCAGAGCTCAATCCTGTTGCCGCTGACCCTCCACCCTCACCTACATCGCAACCAGCACCATCTCCTCTCCTCTGCCCCTCAGGCGTTGCCCGTCCCGACCCTCAAGCCCGATGTGGCTGGCAAATCTCTCCTCCGCCCCAGCAGTGAAGGTACAAAATCAATTTATCCTCCTTTCCTTGATTTTGTGAAGTCAATTTCTGAATGTGGAATGGAAATAATGTGGATATGTGTTGTCCCTTTTTGTTTTGTTGTTTCATCCTGATCCTGAACAGAGTGCTAGACATCAAGTTATGTGCCGATCACTTTACATGTCAAGTGCCTCCCAGTCAATCTATTTTGAGGATTATTTGGGACAAAAGGATCAATGATACTCCTGCCCAAAAGGTGTTCGACGCAATGTTGGTTAGTCAATCTTATTCCTCAAGCAGGTTTCACTTTGCAAGTGGGTTTCTTATGTGCAATCTGGTTCGTTGGACATGATCTGTTCCATGACATGATCCTTGTGTGCTGCCCAAGCTCCAGATCTGGTTCGTTAGTCAATCTTATACAGTTGCATGATCGATAGATTGTTTTTTTCTTGGAAAATCACTGTTCATAAGTAAATCTGCCATGTTGCCCATGTTATACTGTAATTAGCAAAACTCATATAACTGAATAGTTATTGACAATTATAAATTGTTAAGGTTATCACTAATAAGGAACTAAGAATGAAGAGCAGCACAATTATCAAGAGCTCATGTTTTCTCAATTAGATGTTGACCGTGTGCATGGTGGAAGAATTGTTTAAAATCAATTGCTCAATTCACTGACATCCTTCATGCCAGCTGATTATATGTTGTGGTATCCCTTAACAAGTAACAGGTAATTTTTATTGTATATGAATTCATCAATGAATTGTTCTCTAAGCATTACCAATCTAATCGAGGAGCTCAATGGGGAAGTGGATCTGGGATTCACATTCAGCTACCCCATAAATTGTTGCACTGATCTTTCTGATGTAGTGGAAGAAAAACTCTTAAAGATATGTCTCAGGTTAGTGTTGCCTTTTGTTTCCTTCGGAGCTGGGGCCTAGGCCTGTCTCGATGTGACCCATCAGTGCATGCACCATGTAGCAACCAGCACTAGAGGATGCTATTTGTCTCGATGTGCATGCATGGATTAGGGTGCAACTAGGATGTATCTCAAAGATGGAGATAAAAAAAATTGTTAGGCCATGTCACATCAGCTGCATCGTCTATGGTTTCTTTTCCACTGCATGTCACCTCTCTTGCCTATATAAGCGCAGCACTGCCTTCTTGCATTTGCATGCCTCGACAAGTGCAAAGCTTTGAGCACCCAATAGATAGTCCTCATTCGACAGATAGTTTTCACTTAGGCCATCTATAGCAGTAAAAGAGGAAGCTAGATGCCACATGTGTTTTTAGTTGTTATATACCTAGAGTAAGTCTTTTAGAAAGAATTTTTAAGGAATAGTATATGCTTAACAGAAGTTCTATAAAGCGAGGCTACGTACTGATTTTAACTTACGTTGTAACTTCGCTAACTATGACAATACTGGTACTGATGCTAACTCGTGTTGTAACTTTAACTGACTATGGAACTGTTATTGAAGCACCTACTAATTGTTTGGCTACGGTGGTTGCTGATCCTAACAATTTCTGATTTGACCTTGCTGACTAACATCAACTGAATTATTTTACTTGCTCAGTTTTTCCTTATTGTATTGAGGTTAGTTATGTGCCTTGTTCAGTTCGTTCTCTCATGTACGATGAGAGCGTTTGGTGTGTTTTCTAATAGTTTGCTTTGCAAGTCTAGTATCTTTCTTTAATTAATTCATATATTTCATATTGGTATTTGAAGGGTAAATTATGTTTCAACGATAGTACACCTTCCAGAACTAAAAAAGAAAGCACTTACGTGGAGAGCAAGCTATTCTTACAACCGGTACCTTTAGTCTTGCTTTTATTGGCTGGATGCTGCATTTTATTTGCACGACGTAAATTTTAACCATATTTACATGATCAAAATAGAAAATCCATGGTAAGTTTGATATATGATCTGGCCATGTAATTTTGTTATATTAAATAATTAATACATTCTTAATTGTAGGTGTGAGTTCACATTCTACTGGGGGGACAATACGTGAAAGGCAACAACGTCGGAGATCCATAATAAAAGCAAAGAAAGCTGGGCAGTTGACACGTGCAATAAAATAATATATTCTATATAAATACTTCAGTGTGATTTGTTTCTACCGTTCGATTTGAAATATACGATTTCGATGCAAACTGCTGCCTATCCATCCAGCAAGCCGCCTATCCCTCCTACAAACTTACTGTATGTGTGGCCTATTGCTTGACATTGACCTATCACTGCATGCACGGTGCAGCAACAAGCAAGATGTAGCTCTAAAAAATGTGATGCCTCAGCCACAGTGTCTCCACAGCCTTTGTCTGATGTGCATGCATGCATCAGGAAGGATGCTATTGGCTATCCATGTAGCAAGTTCACATGACTGCATGCATGATGCGGCAAGCAACCAGGATTGCCTATTTAAGGGCAGCATTGTCTTCTTGCATCTGCATACCCACACAAGTGCAAGCTAAGGCTTTGAGCGTTCAATACATACTTCTCACTCAATAAATAGTTCTCATCTAGACTATCTATAGCAGCTCGAAAGGAAGGTACATGCTACAAGTGTCTTAGGTGTTCTATATCAACTATGATCTCTTAAAAAACATTGTTAAAGAAATAGTATTAGAGTTAACAGGCAAGATCTGTATAACGAGGCTACCGGTGCTAACTTGCGTTGTAGCTTAGCTAACTATGACATTAATTGAAGGTGCTGATGTTAACGAGGCTTCGTACTGATTTTAACTTACATTGTAACTTGGCTAACTACGACAATACTGGTACTGATACTAACTCGTGTTGTAACTTTAACTAACTATGGAACTGTTATTGAAGTACCTACTAATTGTTTGGCTAAAGGTGGTTGCTGATCCTAACAATTTCTGATTTAACCTTGCTGACTAACATCGACTAAATTATTTTACTTACTCAGTTTTTTCTCATTGTATTGAGGTTAATTATGTGCCTTGTTCAGTTCGTTTTCTCATGTACGATGAGAGCGTTCGGTGTGTTTTCTAATAGTCTGCTTTGCAAGTCTAGTATCTTTCTTTAATTAATTCATATATTTCATATTGGTATTTGAAGGGTAAATTATGTTTCATCGATAGTACACCTTCTAGAACTAAAAAAGAAAGCACTGACGTGGAGAGCAAGCTATTCTTACAACAGGTACCTTTAGTCTTGCTTTTATTGGCTTGATGTCGCATTTTATTTTTTTCCTGGTGCGGGATTTTGGCGAGTATCGACCAATAGCCATCCATCATTTTCCATAATTCATCCCACCTTCCTGCGATTCAAGGAAAAGTCAAACCCCATCCACTCGCTACGCTCAACACCATTACCTATTAAATAAAACTCCACTCTACCTCCCTAGCCCCCCCAGTCAGTCTCTCAATCAATTTCGGCTTCCTTTAATTCTTTCCCTAACACCCAGAAAATGCCGGGATCATATCTCGTCAACTGTAGGCCCGGTTCCCTCCGTTCAGCTTCCTTACCCTTCCTAAAATTGAGATCTATCTATTGGCACTATTAGTTAACTATAATCTTGGTGTCTTGATTCCTCTTTTGCAATTAGACGACGAGGGCGAGTTTCTCTTTTGGTCTGCGTTGTGGCCCTAGATTTCTGGATGATCTTCTTGAAGACTTGGATTATTAGAAGATTACTTGTCAGTCTGAGATTAGAAATTTCTGGGCGGTTGCCCCATCCTCAGCCAAGCAAAAATTTCTCCCTTAGGTTGCCCAATCCTCAGCCAAGCAGAAACTTACAGCTGGGCCTAACTCAACCTGATCCACTTGAACCGGTAATGACCAGTCTTCTCAACGCGATCCTCAGAAATACCCAGATCAAGGCACCATACCAAGTTAGGCACCGACTATAGGACAGTGACATGGATCGTACATAGCAAGTCAAAGGATCCCGAAAGATCAGGAGTTTTCTCTTTCGGTCTGCGCTGTGGCCCTAAATTTCCAGATGATCTTCTCAAAGACTTGGATTATTAGAAGATTACTTGTCAGTCTGGGATCAGAAATTTCTGGACGGTTGCCCCATCCTCAGCCAAGCAAAAATTTCTCCCTTAAGTCGCCCCATCCTCAATCAAGCAGAAACTTACAACTGGGCCTAACTCAACCTGATCCACTTGAGCCGGTAATGACCAGTCTTCTCAACGCGATCCTCAGAAATACCCAGATCAAGGCACCGTACTAAGTTAGGCACCGACTATAGGACAGTGACATGGATCGTACATAGCAAGTCAAAGGATCCCGAAAGATCAGGAGTCCCTTTTCCCAACAATGTTAGAGGACACACGACGGATAAGGTACAGAAGCTACCTGTAAGAGTGTTCTAGAACACGAATGCCGACCACTCGGGGACTAACTCATCTAAAGGATACTCTGATTCTGGGGCCTTGATGAGGACAGGAAAGCCCTAGAGTAGTATGTAAATCACCACGAGGCCAGACCAATAAGAGACTTTTCAAAGATTGTATTAAGGGAAAACCGCAACAAACCAGATGAAGACACAACCCTAAGCACAATCTCATAACAAAAATTTAAGGGGGGTAGCCTACCGCCTGTTATCTCGAGATAGAAGAATCATGGATTTCGGAGGTCTTGCAGACATCGAAGAAGGGGTCGCACAACACCTTGGGACAAGGCGTTCTGCATGACCTAGGGAAAAAGCGATTAACTAAGAAAAAGTGGTAGGTACCAACCCTCGGAAGTCCCCCTGGTGCTGTCCAACACCAGTAAATGGGGCAGGGTTCACTGCAAGAAGGCACAAGCACTGAAGATGCTGAACCAACCAAAGGAACCACTGAAAAATGGTGCCTATAAAAGGAAGCGAAAGCGACCCCATAAAGGCACCCTTTCGGACTAAGCCTCTGCTACTAAAAAGCTCGGCCCTTCCTAGCCAACGAAAAAACCATAACCATGTCAACCCCGCTACCAGCAACCGAGGGGCATGCCGAGGACATGCTCAATGGGTATGCCCAACAACTGGAATTCCTCTGTCGGCAGTTGGGCTACACCGAGGAGCCAGTACTTTGCAGTGAGCAGATCGTTCAGGGATCCCAAACAAGCTAGAAGGTGACGGTTTTCCTCCATCTTCCGGGAGACAAAGTGATCACCTTCCAAAACCTTCATCCCTGGAGAACCCTTGAAGCCGCCACTCGGGACGTGTTCCGCGAGACCCTCCTGCGATTTTGCAAGATCTGTGCTCCCTTGGGAGTAGCCAACCATTTTGGTATGCACCCCTATCGCGGGGAAGATGATAGCCGGTGCCACCTCCACCCAACTGAAAAGGCCGAAGGAAGCAGATGCGTCCTTCTCTCCAAGCTAGCCTACACCACCGAGAACGCCTACGAGCAAGCCCTCGAAGAGCTGCATGAGCTTCGGGACCGATATGCTGATCTAGAGGCCCGCTATCAGGACCTAGCCCACAAGCACACTACCGCCCTACTCCTGGAAGCACATTACTTGGTCTGTCGTATGTCGATCCGGGGGTTACCCTGTGTCCCCAAAGGAACCGTGCCGGAAATTGAACCCCGCACACCCCCACCATCTCCATAAGAAGGGTTACAAGTGTAAGCTTTTGTTTCACCACCGCTTTCCGAGCAAAGGCAATTTTCCTTTCGTCCCAAGTGATGTAATACCCTGTACTACGTGTAAGGAAGAATGCAATGTAGAACGATGCAATCTTTTGCCTGCTTTAACTCTGTGGCTTTAGAAAGCATTGGCTATGCTCATGCTTAGGCCAAAGTGCCCACTAGTAGGAACTCATTCATCAGGTTATGCTACTTTAAGACAAGGCGACGATCGCACCTATTAAAAATGGCAACCTCAGAATACCCAGAAGGCTAGGAAAAATAAAGGACTTAGATATATTAGGGAAAAACAACAGTTCCCGTCAAAAGATATCCAAGCACCAATCAAAACTATAATGGTCCATGCTCAAGACACAGAGGAATTAAGAGATCTAAGCACAATTTGGAAAAGTGACAGTTTTCTTAACCAAGCAACCAAAATGAGCCAAGGACCTCGTACTCAAAAGCACCGAAGCTAAAGATTAAAAGCTAGGACTATAAAAGTCGATACATAGGGAATACAACGCCAGCATCTAGCAGCCACACTATCAACTTCCTACTCTAGCATCGCCTCTAGGATGGAAAGGAAAACGATGGGTGCCAACACAATGAGGATGCAGATCGCCATGCACAGGTGGTCCGACTGGCCGTCCTGCGGTGGCTTAGAGCACCACCCTAAGAATTGGATCACTGGGCGCGCCACCACGGCTAAGACAGTACAGATGGCGGCACAAACAAGACGTAAGCCCGACCATACCCACACCGAGCGCAAAACAACAACCACCCCTGACCAGAAGCCTCCTCCTTGGCCGAAACGCCTCGGTGCCGCTGTCGCTGCACCTCCGCCTCCGGCAACCTCGCTTGCCGCCCGACCGACCAGAGCTCCGTGCTCTGCCTGCCCCAGACGCCGGCGAGAGGCACCTTTGCCGACACCCTCCTGCTCCGCACCACCTCCAGTGCCACGGCTGCCAGCACCTTGCTCGCCGCCATTGCCGCCGCCACTATTGCCGAACCCCAACTCCATTTTCCCCTCCTCACTTTAAGCTACACCACCTCCACTCACCCTCCACTTGCTACGCCACTCCCACCCTAGCCAAAAGAAGAAGCAAGGAAGGCCCATAAATAGAAACGAGCTCGATGACACAGGTATACGGCTACACGAAGCAGCAAAAGATATGTTGGCAGACCCAAATAGAAGCCAGGCAACCCTGGTACCCCAGCAAATACCATGGCTCACAAGCGCTGGTTACAACAAAAGGATACCGAGTGTGGTACAGGATACCACTACAGTATGGTCAAACGCAGCACACCGATTTGATCCATACAGAGCCCGATGAAGATACGTCAACACTAATACCAATACTAGAGAAGAACATGAGAACAATGTTAGACCAACACCCGGCAGATCAGTTCAAAAGTTTAGGGCATCAAACAGTCGGCCCATGTCACTTGGTCAAAGTAGGGCCAGGGACCAGACAGCCACATGACCCCATGTGTCAAAGCAGTAATCGTCGTTACTGTGATGTATTTGTTTCTATAGCCATGTCTTTATAAGGATTTTTGACATCTCCTTGAACCCGTTTACACAATGATAAGTATGTGTATCTCATATATTGACTTATACAAGAGCAACCCCTCAAGTGCACTTAATATTTCTATAAGACAATTCCCATAACAAAGCGGGTGATAATAAAGTTTTTTGTGAACTTGTTTTCTTGTTTTTTATTGTTGTAGCGTTGTTGTCGTAATGCATATATGCAAGTTTGTATAGATGTGTGCGCAGAAAAGCAATTTAAATATTTAAATGACAAATCTTTGATTGGTACAAGCTAAAATAGCTCCAAAAAAATATTAGGACAAATTTTTTACTATGGTATTTAAAAATTTATAACCCACGCAGCAAAACGTGGGCAAATGTGACTAGTAGCTACAATCACAAGAAGCGAAAATTCAGCAGCCACATCGAGCCATCGAGGTCCATGGACCTCAAGGACGACCGCCACTGTTTTTCCATAGTTCTTCTCATTCGTTCGTCGTCGGTTTATCGTCCGATCCAAGGAGAGAGATCTTGTCACGACAAAGGTCTACATGGTCCATTTAGGCCTCCTTTAAAATAAAGAAATTTCGTAGGATTCTTTTTAGGATTTTCAGGACGGGTGGGATTCATTGCTACAATACTTTTGCAAACCGACCGACAAGCCAAAAAAAATTCAGAAAAGAATAAAAATAATTTATAGATAAAACTTTTATTTAACTATTATTTAGGTTCAAAAATCAATGTAAAAAATAGAATACGATGGAAAAAAATTCAAAATCAACTCTAAACCTAAGTTTCAAAATTAAAATTTTGGCTATGATTACTAAGCTACTCCCTTCGTCCAACTGAATAAGGCGCACACGTATTTAAAGATTCAGTCCTTGATATATTTAATCAACAATTAGTTTAATATAAAATAAATTTTATTTGATGAAAATTATATCACTGATTGACATTTGAATTTATTTTCCCTATGGTTATGACTTTGTTGCTACGAACATTATAATCTATGAGAAATTAAAAGTCACAAATTAGTTTTAAAGACCGTATACCAACTTTAATCGTGTCTTATACATAGTGATAGAGGGAGTAACAAGCACTCAACAAGCAGACATTCAGATCCGTACAGCTACATTGCTTGGATCCCCCGTCCAAACTTGGCCTAAGGTTGCACTACAACCTCCGTCTACAAAGTGTTGCCTGTTGCATCAATGATCAAGGCTGAACCCACCAATTACCAAACAGGCTTGTGCACATAAATATCTAATATCTTGAAGTGTAAACTGTATTAGACAAACAGCTAAACTGTACAGTTTCAAAAAAAGCTAATGCTGTCTATCCGATGTCTAAAAGTAGGAGAGGAACTATTCCCTGCAATCGCAAAAATGACCCTGTTTCTGGGCTTTATTCAGGTCAATTAGACACAATTCTACTACTTAATTATTTTATATAAATAAAAAGGTTATACAAGTGTAATAATAATACTATTAAATCTGGCTATATTATTTTCATATGCTCAAAACATGCATTTTGAATAATAGTTATGATTAAGGTTAACATGTGTCAACTTTATATGCATCTAAAACAATTTTCTTTTTTGTAGTGGGAAGGAGTAACGTATATAAATTAAAAAATTGGTAAATGCTGTTTACCGATCCAAGTCTAACAAGTGAAGAAGAAAACAAATTACTCAGTTACAAAATGAACTCATTTTTTGGCCTTTTAAGTTCCCTAGAAAAAAATTTCACTACCTAACTTTTTATATAAATAAAACAACTACATAAGTGTAATATTAGGAAATTTTTGTCACGATAAACTTGGCTTGAAACCTACAATTTAAATAATAATTATGATTAAAAGTTATTTGTGTCGATTGAACGCATCTTAAAATGGGATTTTTTTTTTTTTGTGTGACTGCTGGAGGGAGAGCTGTAAGATAATGTATAAAACAGACAGCCACAATGGTCATTTCAGTCCCAAGGTTAACCTGATGTACCAATGTTATTGAAAAATTTGTATGTACTCATACAAAAAAAGATACAAAGTCACCTCATTACCTCTATTACAAATTGAAAGAGATACACATCGTGTTGTTCACAAGAACTCTAGTGATCTCGGGATTCAAATCACTCTCTAATCTCTATCTTTATTCAAATGAAATTGTAGATCGAGAACACAATTGATCACCTCAAATTTGAATATCCGGCTCATCCTACTTGTATTGGGTATTTAATCTGTATTTCACTCGCTTAATTGAGGCCATTTTGTAAAGAAGCCCCTGAAAAAGTGCAATTTTTAGCAGAAGGGTCTCCGTCCGTCGTTGCCGGCACCGGCCGCCGTCCCGTTCCCGTGGCGCGACGCCGGCGGGATCCTGAAATGCCAGAGCCGGCCGGTCTCGCCGACACGGAACCTGTCGCAGAGGAACTCCTGGGCGTAGGCCTTCTCCACCCGGCGGTCGACGTCGTGGAGGAACACGTCGGTATCCCCCTCGCCGCGCCGGCCGCGCGCCATGACCGCCGCCGTCCACACCGCGGCCATCCTCCCCGGCGCCGACGCGAAGTACCCCTTGGGCGCGTCGATCATCACCATGTCCCACTCGTTCTCGTACACCTCCGCTGGCAGGTTGTGCAGCGCAAGAGGGCACTCGGCGTTGCCGCGGACGCGCGGGACGTCGTCGCCGTCGCCGCCGGGGAGGCAGGACGGGTAGTGCTTGTACGACGCGAGGAGGAGGTCGGCGTGGTCCAGCCGCGTGCGGTAGGCGACGAGGTGGGCGCGGAGGAACGGCGACTGGCCCCGCACGACGCGGTACCATGAGGGGTCCTCCTCGAGGAAGACGGTGGCGCCGCCCGGGTTGAGCGCGTGCCACAGCCGCGAGTCGTGGCCGAGGCCGAACACCAGCAGCCGCAGCGGCGCGCGGCGGCGGAGCACGGCCAGCGACATGGAGATCTCGGCGCGCGACTGCTGCGGCACGGTCGGCGTCGTGGCGTACCGCACGGCCGCGTCGGCGAGCGCCGCGACGCCGGGGGGCTCGTACCCGGACCCTGCGGGCGCGGTCACCGCGGGCAGGCACGGCAGGGACGGAAGGAACGGCAGCGGCGTGGTCAGCAGCGTCGCCACCATCACCGACGCCGCCACCAGCAGCGCGGCCGCGCCGGCGGCGAGTAGGCGCCCGGGTGTCTTCATCCCTATCCCTCTCTCCGCTCTCCGGTCGCCGGAGCAAGCTGCCTGGGTGGAATCTCGGCGAGGTGTTCGTCCGAGGAGACGCGCGCGTGGCGGCCGTACGTCTGTGTCGGGTCGGGAGGAGCGCGTGGGCGTGTCGCGTTGGGCGGTGGTGATTGGTCGCTTTATTTAGGAATGGTATATGTCCTTTTAACTGCTTCATTTTAGCTTTGGTTTTAGTAGGGTGATGAGGACATATTTTTTTTCTCTCCTCCTTTTTTGGGTAGTTGAGGTACCTTTTTCTTTTGGAGCAAGTGTCCATGGTTGACAAGTGTCCATACTGGACATGTGTAAAGTGTAGTAGAAAATGTTTAATTCAGATTGCAGGATTGTCAAAAAGAAGTTGCCTTTACCTTTTGTTTGTTGAAGATTAGGTTCTAGCAGTAATTATATCAATTTTAAGAGTAAATTTCACGTAACTATATGTATTATAGTTTATGTTGTACAAAATCACATAAAATTTAGCATATGGCATAGAACTCTAAGGTATTATGGCCTTAAAATTTTATAAAACTACAATGTTGCCTTAAAATTAGTTAGCTAATCCAGTGAAATATCTAGCTCAGTCGTCGGTAAGTTGATAATTTTAGTCCTGCATAACTAAAAACTAACACGATTTTTTATATTTTCTTGTTTATAAAAATATTGACATATATGGTTTATGCTCCGGTTTCAATTATGGGCATTGTTCATCTCTAGGAATTATTGTTAAAACATTTTTTAAAAAAGATTCGTCGTTGAAATTGCTTGATAACAGTATCATATATTATCAGTTATCACGCATCGGTAAAGATTTCTTACAGCAAAAAAGATGGAACTAGAAAAAAACAAAAAAAAACTCATTTTACCACATGAGGCAGGCTGATCAACCTTTCACAGAGTCATTAGCTGGCATGGGCGTTATCTCGGACAATATGCAACCGAGATGGTCAACATTGGTATGCTAGTACTCCCTCTGTTTTAAAATATAAAAAGTTTTAGAACTGGACACGATATTAAGGAAGTTGTTAGAACTAAATATAGAAAGTTATGATTGGCTGACAAGAAAAAGTATATGAAAAACTTTTATGATAAAAGCTCATGATTGGTTAAAAAGAGATTGTACGTGTAGACGTTGTTATATTTTGGGACAAATTTTAAACGATAGAAATTATTATATTTTAGGACGGAGGGGTACTTCCTATGTTCATCTAGGTTTTCCCTAATAAACATATTTTATTTTACCGATAATTAATATTATCGACCATACAAATTCTATGGCGTGTGCAATATAGCGGTACCCCTCAGTAGAAAAACACCTTCTAGCATCCCAATGTTTTAGCATCCCAATGCATATTTTGTAGAGAGAGGAAGAGGAAGTGACTAAAATACCCTTTATAAATAGAAAACTAATATTAGTAGATAGGTAGGTAAGATGCATTGAATGGATAAATTTTTTTAATTTTTGGACCAAAAGTAGATAACAAGATATAAATTAATTTATTTTGAAATAAAGTTTGAATTCTAGAAATTGGTTTTTTTTACAGAGGGAGTACATCCCTAGGCGTTTTGCTGCCATGTATGGTGTGTGGCAGTGGTGTTGGTGTCTCCGGCCGACAGGTTATATGGTGTGTTTTCTTTTGGGTGAGCGTTTGTACCTCTGTTCCTATATGAAATAAAGGAATAGACCTCTTGTCAAATGCCAATGCTATCGATTTCAAAAAGAAAGAAAGAAGAAGAAATTGTTGTATACATTCAGCTAAAAAAGCAAAAAGCAAGCGGGTGTATTTACATATATACAGGATTTGTTTAGACTTTTTTTTATAATTAACTATTTGCCACTCTTACTGTTGGAGATAGGCCGTAAGCCCTTCGGCTAACCTACCAAAGACCTCGATGCCGAGTGAAGACAATGGCGGCAAGACGTAGCCAACCACGCCAAGCGAAGTCTACGGCGGGCAGGTGAAGCCAGCTACATCAAGCGCCACCTACAATGGATGGGCCAAAGGCAACAGCAAGAAGACGAAGCCAATGTCGCCAAGCGGAGGCCACGCATCACACCAGAGGCCCATGAACACCATTAGGGCGGCCGACGGGCATCAAGATGAAGGTTTCAGCCCAGGAGGCTAGAGGCCCATTAGGAGAGGCCTACCTAGAGGCCTAGCACGGCCCATGTAGGCTAATGATGAAGGAAAAGACGTGTATACCCTTGTACCCATTGCTGTCTAGGGATAGAAGTGTAATACCACTTGTAAGTAGAATCCTAACATCTGTAAGTGAAACCTAAGCCTATAAATAGGCCCCCAGGGTACTGTAATAGGGTGGTTTTTGAGAATCAATACAAAGATTTATCTTCTTTGTCTATACTTAAAAACCACTGCTATCGTCTTCGACAACAGTTGGCGCCATCCGTGGGGATCCAACAAACTAAAGTAAAGACAAAGAGAACAATGCCACCAAAGCGAAGATCAACGAGGAAGAGAGTGCCTCAACCTTGGTACACAAGTCGCAAAGGCATCGAGGAGGAGGTGCAGGAGGCCGAAGAGGTTGAAGGTGCCGAAGACCCAGGAGATCAAGGTAGCAAAGTACTATCTTTGGACCTTAACCAGGTCAGGCTGAGTGCGGGTCCGACTTCGACACATCCAAGGACGGACGAGGCCATGAAACAAGACATGCAGAGACTTCTAGAAATTCTTCGCCAGATGCAAGAGCAACAACAGTAGCTGTAGGCCATGCAGGCACGCACCATCACTGCCCAAGCTACTTCGTCGCATTGACCCCAGCAAGCTTTGGGTATCCCACCTCAAGCTTTTCGGTGCTCCTGCCCCAAGTGCAAGCTTTACTTCCTACAGCGTCGCTATCCTAACCTTTGGCAATTCAGCCCTCGGGGTTCTCGCCCCAAGTCCAAGCTTCGCTGTCTACAACATCGCTACCACAAGCTTTGGCAGCTCAACCCTTGGTAACACGGCCCCAAGATACGCCCTTGCAAGCAGTTGCCTAGCCTTTGGCACCGCCAACCCAAGTACCGTAAAGACCTTCGACACTACCAACTCAAGTGCAGCTGGCATTACAGTTGCATGGGCATGCTTCTACATTCGTATCATAGGTACATGGCACACATGCCACAGGAACAAGTCATTGGGTCTACACCTCAAGTGCAGAACACCCCTGTTTAGACCTAACTCCCAGCTTCGACGAAAATGACTTTCACTCCGACCGTGGTGGTAGTGGCCACCGTGGCGGGAACGCCACAGGTTTACCCCTTACTCAACAATTAAAATCTCAAGCCGCCGTGGCGGCCTCGGTGGCAGCAAATGATGCTTTTGCTCTGGCCGAAGCCGTGTGGTAGCAATAAACGCCGAATACAACACCCGTGCTCATGCAAGCACATCAACAACAATTCTACATCCAACCAGCCATTCCCGCACGGGTAGGCCACGTTGAGGGGACTGGTGGCACTACCTTGGTGCTGCCATTTTTGGCCACTCCCCTTCAGCAACAGATGCCCTTCGAATAAACGCAAGCAGCACCAAGCTTCGGCGTACTGGACCCATGCATAACACCTTAGGTGGGGCACGGGCTGCAGACTGGATCAGTGAACAACAAGAAATGGCTGCTGAGCTGGAGGTTATAGAACCACCCCATTCCCCCACAGTTCAAGAACCCCTCTATTGTCAAGTATGTGGGCGACTTCGACCCTAGCGAATTCCTTTTCGTTTATGAGTCGACGATCAAATCTGCTCATGGTGATGAGAACTGTCGATGTTTTACACCGGCAATATGAATATGGGGCTACTCGGTGGATGAAAACTCGGTGGATTGCAAAGGAACACAAGGAGATTTTATACTGGTTTAGGCCCTTGATGTGAGGTAATACCCTACGTCCAGTTGTGGTGGTATTCCTTTGAGGATGTATGGTGGTGATTCTGGTGAACCAACTCAACCTGCCCTCAGGGGGCGCCCTGCCTCCCCTTATATACTGGGGGACAGGGTTACAAGGTAGGAGTCCTAACCGGATTACGGCCAAGGGATCTCCTCTTAGAGATATAATGCACCCAACTAGGACTATGTTTTCCTTATCGTACAAGGCAAAGTCTGCTAGGGATTACTATATCTCTAATTACAAGGCCAGGCCCATCCTCTATCCAAGTGGCCCATATGCTTGTCATGAGGTACCCAGGGCCCATGGCACCCACAGTAGCCCCTGAGACCTTCATAGTTGAGTCACAGCTGATGTCGAGTGCTCATCCTCCATGGTGAAGTCTTCCCGAGTGTATTGCTCTCGAGTACTCTTTGTCTGAGTGCTTTTTCTCCCGAGTCCTGCTTCATGTCAGCTGGCAACGAGGCTATAAAGGGCTCCATGTAGAAGTATGAATAGTATGCGCCGAATAGACGCACCTATTAGGTGTAGCTCCCGACTTTGTGCTTAATTATGAAATAATTAAACATAAAGTCAAAGATATTTAACCTTGTAGTCCTTCCCGAGTAGTACACTACTGGTATATGAGACTCTTCAGTATCATGTCAACCGGAATATGATTTATAGTCTTGCCGAGTAGCATGCCACTCGTATATGAGACTCTTCAGCTTCATGTCAGCTAGAAAAGGGGTTTATACTTTTCCGGGTGGCGTCCCACTAGGGAGTTAGACTCCTCAGCGTCATGTCAGTTGGAAAAGATATTTATAGTCTTTCCCAAGTAGTGCACTACTCGGAAGTTAGACTCTTCAGCGTCATGTCGGCTGGAATAATGTTGCTCATGGCAACTGGTGGCCAAGCATGTAGGCCGAGTACCACTTTATAAAAATTAATCCATTGCGTGGTCAGGTGTACTCGAGAAAGATACCTGTATCCCCAATTTTAATGAAGACCAGTTTGTGATCCTTATAAGGATATATCCTCGATACTTGGTGGATAAAACAGATATCCAAACACATGTGTTTAGCAATTAGGCCTTCATGAAGCATATCTGTTTACTTCATCGGTTCTTGTTGGTAGCATTAGCACTGCGATTTTAACCCAGCCTGCGAGCGGCCCATATTGAGCATGCTACTATAGAAACTCATATCTTGTTGATTGCTACCAAATAAGCCGACCTGAACCGACCTACCTAGCATAGCTCTATAGAAGTAGCATCCATCGCATGTCAGGATGAGTACTCTAGCATTGGTAATTGCAATCAGCCAGAAGAATTCTTATCTGCAAGCCTTTCCGACTTATGTTCTGGATGCAGCCTGGTTGCCACAGGTGCCTGAGTAGGTATGTTGCAGAATCTGCTTGCCCTCCTCAGGTGTGACATGGTACATGAGAACTTCGGATGCGCTTTGACGACATAAGTCTTCTCTGACTTGGCTTACGTTTAAGCACTCTGCCCGACTAATCATATCCCCCCAGCGTCAGGAGTTGGCTCATGGCTCTTTCCCAGACACGCGTTTTGGGTGACTTGAGTTCGTCTTTCATGGAGCAAAGTTTCACGGATCAGGATTTATGCTACTCGAATACTTTTGCAATCATTTAAGAGAAAAAACAGAAAAAAGTGCAGCTTGTACACCTATTAGGTGTAAGCGGTTGCGGCATTGGCGAGGCCAAGTGAAGAAATATTTATCAAGAAGCGACTTAGCTGTTCGGTATGTTGGAGTGGGGCTGCCATCCTTGCGTTTGGGCTTTTGAGCCCCTGAGCATGTCACTTGTTGTTCTGATAATCTTCAGTTGTTGAAGGTCGAAGACGGTTGTGACCGACTGCCACAATGAAGCCGTCTGACTTGCATTTGCGACTCCCAACTTTAGTCGGGACTGCGTCGTCGGTGCCGTCCCGCTTCTTTTGTTAGTGTGCCTTCTTGTCATTGAGGGCCTCAGCAATAGCGTCAGCTGAGTCGGCGTACTTGTTCGCCATGTCGAATAAAGCCTTGATAGAGTTGGGAGGCTTTCGAGTGAATTTGGCAATGAACGAGGTGCCTTTGACTCCTTTTCGAAAGGCGGTGATGACGACCTCGTCCTTGATCTTCGGGATTGAATTCTTCTTTTCAGAGAACCTCTTGATGAAGTCACGAAGAGACTCGTTCTTCCTTTGATGCAACTGATATAAGTCGTACTCGGAAGATGGCCTCTCGTATGTTCCCTGGAAGTTGGCGATGAAGCGTTCCCGGAGTTTTCCCCAGGAGCCGATTGATTGCTTGGGAAGTCTTGTTAGCCATGTCCTCGCCGAGTCGGCTAAAGCGACTGGGAGGTAGTTAGCCATGACTTTGTGATTTCCTCCAGCTGCTCGGATTGCCAGAGTGTAAACCGTGAGCCAAGACTCGGGATTGGTCTTGCCGTCGTATTTTTCGATGCTTGTAGGCTTGAAACTCGACGGCTAGTCGACCTGTTGTAGCTCCTGGGTGAAGGCCGGTACTCCTTCATCTTTATGAGGGCTTCGGCTCCGCCTACGATGGCAAAACCGCTCGTGGTGGAGGCCGACGCGCTCGTTCTCGTCTTTCGATCGGTGTTGCTCGTCTTCCTCTCGTTCGTGGCACTGAGCATTGATGTCCTGCCGAAGGTCACGCCGTAGTTGGCCTCGGAGATCCTGATTGTCCCAATGGTCGCTTCGACGCTGCCGGTTGTTGTTGGGGTTGCCGAGTGACGTTTGGCGTGACTCCGTGTGCTGCTGACTAGAGCCGGCCGCTCGGCGTTGCTTTGAGGTGGACGAGACTGCTGGTGGGGATGCCGACCGGTTGGTCGGTTTGAGGGTATCACCCGACTGTTGGTGCTGCTGACATGCAACAGCGGTAAGCATGGCTTTTATCCTTGCGATCATCGGAGTGGCCTGGTGATCAAGCCCGAACTAGAGTGTATCCAGTAGAATTGCACCGGCCACGATGTTCTGTTGAGGAGTAATGAAGACGTCGTGGTCGCTAACTCGGGTTTGGAGGATTTGTTGCTGGGCGGTTCGCCCAGCCCTGCTTAGATTGTCGTTGCGGGCGTGCAAGCGTCTTGCTTCTTCCTCCTGTTGTTCTCACAATCGACATGCCTCCTCTTCTTGTTGCTCGTGTAGTCGGCGTGATTCCTGAATAGGAGTAGAGCCTTTGGATGCCATGAAGATTTCTTGTGGCGGAGAGAAGCTTGCCGAGCTGCTGTCCGACTTAGAGTCGGAGTCCGACTGAGAGTCGGAATCCAACTGAGAGTCGAAGTCGGAATAATTGATGGGGGTGATTATAACTCCGACCTCTCTAGATCTGATCTCGAGTGGCTCTGGGCCGTATCTGAGTCGAACTCCAGAGGACCCGGTTTGCCGCGTCGGATGTTGTTTGAAGATATCCGCGGTGTTGCCGAGTCCGAACGGGAGATTGACGATCTCCTCCTTCCTTAGCCCGATCTCAGCCGGCTCAAGACCGAGTCCGAGTCGAACACTGAAAGGACGAGTTGTCCGAAGACCCGGGCAAGTGGAAGATTGCCGCAGCAAGTCGATGATGGTCGCTCAGCATCGTGTGGACCGACTGGCACAGAGTCGGCTGATTCCTCGGCCGGTTGGATCTGGTCTGCGTCGGCCAAGGTGAGATTGCCGAACATGTCGGCGACGAAGTCGAGGCTTCCGAATGAGATTGTATCTCTGGGGGAGAATTTGCCGCCGTCGACTCCGGTTACTGGATCCATCGAGCTTGTAGATGTAGATCTCGCGAAAACCCCTACCTGGCGCGCCAACTGTCGATGTTTTACACCGGCAATATGAATATGGGGCTACTCGGTGGATTGCAAAGGAACACAAGGAGATTTTATACTGGTTCAGGCCCTCAATGTGAGGTAATACCCTACGTTCAGTTGTGGTGGTATTTCTTTGAGGATGTATGGTGGTGATTCTAGTGAACCAACTCAACCTGCCCTCAGGGGGCGCCCTGCCTCCCCTTATATACTGGGGGACAGGGTTACAAGGTAGGAGTCCCAACCGGATTACGGCCAAGGGATCTCCTCTTAGAGATATAACGCACCCAACTAGGACTGTGTTTTCCTTATTGTACAAGGCAAAGTCTGCTAGGGATTACTATATCTCTAATTACAAGGACAGGCCTATCCTCTATCCGAGTGGCCCATATGCTTGTCATGAGGTACCCGGGGCCCATGGCACCCACAAGAACACCAACGTGAAGGTCATACACCTGGTGTTAGGTGGCTTCGCTAGGTCATGGTACTTCAATTTGTTACCAAGTAGCATATACTTGTGGGAGCTGCTACGGGATGTCTTCGTCACAAACTTTCGGGGGACATATCTAGAGCCAAAGACATAGTAAGAACTTTTCGGCATACGTCAGAAGACTAGTGAATCCATTCACGAGTATGTTCGAAGATTTTCGCAAGCCTAGTGCCAAGTGCAAGACATAACCAAAACTTCGGTCATCAACGCTGCTTCAGCCAGCTTCCTCATAGGTGCGTTGACCGAAAAGATAACAAGAAAGCAATTGAAGACGGTAGATGAACTATTCTGTATAATTGATGGTTATTTGTCATGTCCAGAAAATAGACAACCATTTCCTATTCGCTAGTGTATTAATTACACATTACAAAGTTGGTAAATATCAGAGTACATAAGCGGAAGTGTAAATAGTATGTTTATTACATGGGTGAACAAAGGCCCTACTCTGCAAAGATAAACAAAAAAAGGGCAAGCTTAATGGTCGAGCAACCAATACCATAGGCACATGACGATAGGACTGAGCTAGACATCAAAGCCTTCATCTCCAAAGCACTCTCCATCTGGTTGGGGGAAAATTGAGCAAGACTGAGTACAACAACCGTACTCAACAAGTTACACCCACAAATACAAGATTAATAATATAGGTGTACAAGGATATTTATATGGATATTTTTACAGTAATCCAACACTGTAAATCAGTTTAGACTTTTCGAGGCATTTTTTAAACATGTTTCTAAGTCTAATATCCAAGTTATTAAACAAGGCTGCTATACCACACGAACCTGCCTTAAACCAAGCCATCCAGACCAAACCAGGTCAACCAATGAGTTTTAGCCTATTAAACCATGGCACCACTTCATTTTAAGAGGAAACATCTAACTTGGGTACATTGCTAGGTTTGCCCATAACCGATCGTGCAGCTATTCGAATAGTTTATACTCTGGCCAGAGGTGTACATCTTTATCCACAAGACACGGCTTTCTTATGTGTTCCCACGTGCCACATACCACCACAGTATTTGGACAGAAGATGTGACATAACCCTTCACCCAACCCAACCCTAGACAAAGGAACCGATACCGACCCCCGTCTACGGCCAGATTGCCTGGGACAGGTAGACATGGTTCGTGCCCCTAGCATCTCGACACCCAAATGGCCTTCATTTGCTAGAGATGTCTGTCACCAAGGAGACTTCAATCTCCTCTATCCGTGTTCCTTCGCCTAAGCCTGGTCTAAGCTACGAGTTAAGCCTTATCCATTAGACATGTGGTAGTACGGTTCATGCTTTGCAACAGAGTCACGAACACCGGTCCTTATGACAGCTGTGGTGCGACTGTCAGAACCAACCATGCACCTCGAGCCTAGCCAAAAACAGGGTTTTTGGGAATTTTGAATAGAGGAGATTCATATCTAGGCAAACCAGCCATTTCCCACAGTTATCCAAAGTGACAAAGTTACTCCCAAAGCCTAGATTATATAAAACATCTAGTTATTGCTAATTAAGCTAAGCTAAGCATAAACCTAGATTAGCTAGTAAGCACCACATATAGAGTTCATACTAGTTGATTTTGGTTACCTAGGGTTTACAAAGAATAATACACCAATGATAAGGTTATAACAAGGAATATAGGTTCAGCTAAGTAAAACAGTTATAATCACGATAAATTTAATAAAAAGAAATGCAGTAATTTAAATTAAAATAACTTTAAAACAATGGGTCAACAATATACTCAACGATCTTGTATGACTTGCCTTGCTCGCAGCCAAAATCTTCTGCTTGAACCTCAAGGAACAATGGCAATCCCGGATCTGCAGCGTCTACACGACAATGCAAAATAAAAAGGCTTTTATCCTATGAAAATCAACATAAACAACAGTAATAAAGCATATAAATGGGTTCTTCACATTTTTAGGGAAAATTAGACACTTGAACGGGTCAATTCCGAGTTCGAAGGGTTGAGATACGGCCGTTTGAAGTTTATATGAAGTTTAATGGAATATTAGCAATTTATGGAATTATTTTTTTAAGAAAATACATTTATTGCGTCAGCAAGGGGGTGGCGTCCGTGCCAGCAAGTGGGCCCACTTGTCAGCCTCTAGGGGTAGTTGACAGGCGGCCCCCATGGCTGCTGACCGCAGCGCACATGCTGGTGTGGCTGCCACTCGGCGGCCACATCGACGGCATGGCAGTGTCGTGGGCGAGGCCGTACGGAACGAGGAAGGGCAGCGGTTCTTACCCAGGCAAGAGAGGCAGCAGAACGGCGAAGACAGCAAGGAAGAAGCGGCGCAGAGGATCAGGTCAATGAGGGTGACGATGCTTCAGTGGGCGGTGAGCTTGATGGAGGCGTGGCCAAGGTGCGGAGAAGGGTGGCAATGCCGGTGGTGGTGACGGTGGAACTCGACGAGGTCCCAAAGCATGGCCGAAGGCGAATGACGGTGATAACACTAGAGAAGCACGGCGAGATGGCGGCAAGAGATGGTGTGGCGCTTGGGTGGGCATGAAAATGGCTAAGAGGAGGTGGGAGAGAAGCTTTTATAGCCATCGGGGAAAGAAAGAGGCTTGGGGAGAGGAAGAAAACCGTCGCCAGTGATCCTGGTGGCACCATTGATGGGGATTGAGTTCTCCCACGCGTTGAGGGCAAGAATTGGGGACAAATGTGGGGGAATTGATGGGGGAAATGCGGGCATTGATTCCCCCAATCAATTTGAAGAAACGTCCGGCGGGGAGGCGGATTTGGCGGCAGTATGGGCGGGGGGATCAATCAGCGTGGGCAGAGTGGCTAGAGGAGGAAGATGATAGGTGGGGCCTACCTGTCAGCATCCATGGCACAGCCATGCCTGGAGGGACCAAGCCGGGCCAAACGAGCTAGGAAGGAGGGAGGCCAGCGTGGGTGAGCGAAGGGATGGTCCAACTGGGCTACAGGAAGGAGAGAGAGGGGTTGGGCTAGATCCGGCCCGAGGAGAAGGAGGGGTTTGTTTTTAATTTCATAATTTTAGAAAAGCTGAAAATTGTTTTGTGGCTTAGTAAATTGTTATTGTACTCTGAAAATTCAAGTAAAAAATGAGTACATATTTTGGGACATGGGGAATTTAAGAAATATAACCACAAACCGATTTAAGTTCCATCTTGGTGATTTTTAATTGTTGAAGGCTTTGTTGTGTATTTTAATATTTCTAGAAATGCATTAAGAAAATGATTTATTAATTATGGTGACTTTAGGGTGTTACATTGTGCTTGGGGTGGAGAGGACACGAAGAGGAGAATGAAATACAATCTAAGCTCAATGAAAAGACTGCACAAAATGCGAACGTGGTTGCGACTGCAAGACCTAGAGTGGCACTACAAGTCGCGCAGCAGCAGCAGCCACAATCCTAGAAGAAGTACTAGAATGACAAGGGCAAGCAAGTGATGACGGTTGAAGAAGTCAATGCCTTGAGGAAAAACTTCCAAAATGCACAACAGGGCCCTTTGGCAAAGAAGAAGCCGAAAAGGGAAAAAGACAAGTTTTGCATGTTTCACGGTAAGGCTTTGCACACCACCGAACAATGCCGAAACATTAGGCTGGTGTTCAGAACAGAGGGGACGTAGGTGCAAATCAGCAAGAGGAGAATAGACCTCTGTAGATTGAAGTTGCACCGGATGGCCAGGGAAGAGTGATCGCTATAATTACTAGTGGCTTTTTGCGAGGTTTTGCATCAAAAAGGCAGAAGAAGGTGCATGGTAGAGTGATCAACCACATTGCTACAACATCGCAGACCAGGCCACTACCTTTCTGTACAACGCCAATCTCCTTTGGTCTTGAGGATGCACAAGATGTATCCTTCTCACACCAAGACCCCCTCGTCATTTTGCTGACATTGTTGGGTGCAGACTGCGTCGTATCCTAGTCGATGGAGGCAGCTTGGCTGACATCATCTTCGCCGAGGCATTCTGGCAAATGAGGATCCCAATAGATGCTCTTGCCTTGGCGATCATGCCGCTGCAAGGCTTCGGTGGGAGCTCAATTTGGGCCTTGGGGCAATTGCAACTTCAGTGAAGCTGGGGAGCCGAAGAACTTGAAGGGGTGGACCGTGCACTCATCGAACACCACCTAGCTGTGAAGCTGGAAGTTAAACCGCTCAAGCAAAAGCTTCGCAAGATGTCCATCGACTGCCAAGAGGTAGCGAAGGCAGAAGTAAACAACCTGCTTCATGCCTAGATCATTCACGAGGTTGAACACTCAATGTGGCAGGCAAACCTAGTTTTGGTCGAGAAATCAAATGGAAAGTGGAGGATGTGTGTTGATTCTACAAACCTCAACAAGGCATGTTCGAAGAATGATTTCCTGCTACCAAGGATTGACTAGTTGATCAATTCGATGGCACAGTGTGAGCTTATGAGTTTCCTTGATGACTATTCGGGATATCACCAAGTCTTCATTACCCCCTTCGAAGCATTCTGCTACATTCACATGCCTTTCGGTCTGAAGAACACGGGTGTAAATTTCGCCCACTTGGTCTATAAGGTGTTGAAGGACCAAATTGGCATGAATGTTGAAGCCTATGTGGACGGCATTGTCATCGAGAGCCGGCTGGCAAACAAGCATGTCAAAGACCTGCAAGAAACCTTAGACAACCTGCACAAGGCGAAAGTAAAGCTTAATCCAAAAAATGTGTCTTCGGTGTACATGCTGGCAAGCTGCTTGCCTTCCGTTTCTTGGAATGAGGCATTGAGGCAAAACCAGAGAAAATTGAAGCCATTTAGCAGATGCAACCTCCACGAAGCGCCCATGAAGTACAGAGGCTAATAGGGCAAATTGCAACACTCAGCCGATTCATGGTGATATCAGCGGAGAAGGAGCTGCATTTCTTCAAGACCCTCTGAGGTGCTGGCAAATTCAAGTGGATAGCAGAATGGCAAGAAGCCTTCGAAAGCATCAAGAAATACTTACAAGATGTGCCTCACCTTGCAAGCCCGAAGAAGGGGGTAGAGCGATTGCTGTACTTAGTAGCTTCGCAGATCGTGGTCAATGCAGCGCTTGTACAAGTTAGCGAAGAAGGACAAAAGCCAGTTTACTTCGTGTCGGAAGCACACAAAGTGGCGAAGACAAGATACTCTAGGATAGAAATGTTGGCCTATGCCTTGGTAATGGCTTCACGCAAGCTCAAGCATTATTTCCAAGCGCACAAGATCACAGTTCCTTCACAGTACCCAAATGCTTAGAAGCAAAGAGGCAATGGGCTGCCTAGGCAAATGGGCAGCAGAATTATCACCTTTTGACTTGCACTTTGTGGCAAGGATGGAAATCAAGTCACAAGTCCTGGCGGACTTCGTCGCAAAAGAGCCCGGGGGCAACAAGCCCAAGAGGAGTGTTGGACCATGTTCTCTGACGAGTCATGGTCACATGTGGGTGCGGGTCTAGTGGCAATTATCATCTCACTGGTAGGACAGGTGATGTGTTGTGCGGCAAGATTGTAGTTCCCCACAACTTACAACACGGCGAACTATGAAACTGTGCTCCTGTTCGCACCAAAAACCACCGGGTGTGTCAAGAAGCTCGCTGATGATCTGGTTTGATGCGATTGAACATACGAAGGCCTGGGAGATCTGCTTAGCTCCAGTGCAGGTCCTAAAATATTTGTGGTTCGTAGGCGTGCCAGTCAATTTGACCCCGCAATTGACAAGGAGATGAAGAAATTTGATTACTGATCCAATCGGCCAGTAAGCCGATACGGATTCCTTCCAGTCGATCGCCACTATGCTTGTGCCCGGGCCCTCGCCTGTACTCGCGCTCGGGTCTCGTGCTCGGGTTCTCGCTCCCGGGTCCTCGCTTGTGCTCGCTCCCGGATCCTCGCTTGTACTCGTGCCCGGGTCAGCAGCAACTGCACATCGGCTATCGGCCGATACGGTCTGATGTAGGCTCCTTGTAGCCGATGGCCGATGGCACCTGTGTATCGGCTAGGAAACCGATAACGCTATAGATAAATGGATCAGCTGTCAGTACAACATGTGCATCGGCTAGAAGCCGATGATAAAATAGATAAGCAAAACAGTAAGCCAGCCGACTGCCGAGGAAACACATGTGCATCGGCTAGGAAACCGATGATAATATAGATGACAAACAGTAAAGATAATACAGTCGGCTTTATAAAAAGATAACCTATCGGCTAAGCACTCCGATAGAACGTCGCATATACACCGATCGGCTCGGCAAGGATAAATCTATTATTATCGATCTAGTAGTTCAAACCTAACTGATGCAGCACAGATCGATAATAGTAAAGGAACCTCAACGAACCGATAGACCTAATGCAACTGTGATGAAAATAACTTACCGGCTATACATTCCGATAAGACGCTTGCACAAAGGCTATCAGCCTAACAGGAATAATTTATCGCTAGCAGTTTAGTAGGTCGGACCCAACCGATGCAGCACAAACTGATGATAAATACCCGATAACTGATAAAAACTATGCACGCGTGATGTGATATACCTGACCAGCCTATGAGGTCGGACCGAACCGATGCAGCCGTAGACAGATCCGATACACCGTGGTAAGCCGACTACCATAGACCGACTAGAATATCGGACCTAACCGAGAAAGTCCTAGCCGATTGGTAGTCGGGGTAACGAGACTTACCCTCTCGCAGGAGTTCGGACCTAACCGATGCAGCCCCGCTCGAGAAGCAAGAACCCGTTGGTAAAGGGTGGCGATGCGCCGAAGTTTAATTGATCGATTAGATAGTTTATAAGGTCCCCGGGCATACGTATATATACCCCGAGTTACAAGAGTCCTTATAGGACACGGAACAGGACTTTCCTAACTAGAAAAGGAAAACTAACAGACCTGATCGGACAAGAGATCAGGTTTCCTAAAAGATAAAACTATCTAATAGATAAGATAAATAACTGCCATAACGTGGCCTTTCACGACTCCTTCCCAAGCTCGGACTCTTCTGGATTAGTTTCCAATGGCTGATATCGCTTATTTCCTTAACCGAACATGGTAACGACCCGTACCAAATTTTGGCGTTAACAGCTCCTCGGCTTATGAAAGGCCAGCTCATTGTGAGGCAGGAGGCTGGTGGTGGAAACAGATTCAAAGCTAGTAGATGGGTACATTGATAAAAGCTTTGAAGCAAAAGATGAAGGCATGGCCAAATACTTGGAAGCTATCCAAGCAATGGAAATGGCCTTCGCCGGCATCACGGTGCCGCATCTCCCAAGAGGAGAAAATAAAGAAGTCGATGCACTGGCGAAAGCTGCAGCCACCGGAAGACCGTTTCAGCCAGGAATTTTCTTTGAAGTTATTTACACACCAAGTGCAAGGCATGATGAGAACAACAGAGATGTCATGGACATCGACCAAAGGGGGCGAAGACTAGAGAACCCCGTTGGCCAAATTCCTTTCCGACAGAGTGCTGCCCATAGATGACACCGAAGTAAAAAGGTTGCAAGCAAGAGTGCGAAGGTACAAACTTATCAATGGTGAGTTGTACAAGAGTGGCATCTTGGAACCTTTGCTCTGCTGTGTATCCGAAGGCGAAGGCAGGGAAATTATTAAAGAAGTGCATGAAGGGCAGTGTGGTGCTCACCAAGCGTCGTGAATAGTGGCGGCCAAGGTTCTTCACCAGGGGCTATATCGGCCAACTCTTTTACGATCCTGCGAAGAACACTTCAAAAAATGCCCAGGCTACCAAAGGCACGGCAAGTCCCAAAATGCACCACAGTACAACCTTCAACCAATTCTGCCCGTGTGGCCCTTCACTCGATAGGGGCTGGACATCATAGGCCCATTCCTCGCTGCAAGAAATAGTTACAAATTTGCCATCGTAGCAATTGAGTATTTCTTCATATGGGTAGAAGTAGAGCCGTTGGGTAGTATAACTTTGGCTGCTGATCAACGCTTTGTCTGGAAGAACATTATATGCCTCTTCAGGGCTCCAAAGGAGATCATCACAGACAATGGGAAGTAGTATGATTCTACCAAGTTCATGGAAATGTGCGAAGGGATGAACATGTAGATCAACTTTGCATCCATCGCACATCCTATTCCAACGGAGCCGTCAAAAAAGCGAACAGGAAGATAATCGAAGCCATGAAAAAGAGGCTGGATTGAATCACTCTTCCTCATGTCTTAAATAAAAAGGGGACAGTTGATTGAGCAATCACTAGGGTTACAGTGATTGGCAGGGATGAAGACATGTATCGCCAATGGCCATCCTGTGCGTATAATGAGGGACCATTTGCAAAAACCAAAACAAGGAAAAACCTATTTCGACGGAGGTGGCAGGAAAGAAATTGGATGGTTCTGGGAATGGCAAGCACCGACCCTAATTAATTAAGGACCGAGTCAAGAAACTATGCGGGAAACAAACTGAGTACAACCTCATTTCTCGAATGGGTATAAACCTGGTGGATTAGGACTTCTGTGCGGGGGCGGTATCCCATACATCGGTCAGTTCTGCACGTGGATTGTGAATTGTTGTGAAGTGTTGAGATATTGTGATGATAAATGACATCGAACTTTGGCCTAGGACTCCTCTCACCACCGGTAAGGCGGTTGGTGTGCTAGGGGGTGCATGAGGACTCATAGTCCATGGGGCGAGTACCACAACCGTAAAGAGTCTAAAAAACCAGGCCATGACAAGTCTCATGTGTTGGGACTCAGCTCATGTGTTGGGTACGTCACGGAGTGCTTAAAGCGTACATCCACTGTAGTGTGAGTAAATCAATCTATTCGAATAGCCGTGCTCGCGGTTAATTGAGGGCCGGGACTTGTACTACTCTTGACTAGACTCGTAATTTTCTAAAATTGGTTAATGGATGGTTGGGATTAGGGGATGGTGATGTTTTGGATGGCTATGGCTATTGTTCCTTGGGAGGCAATGGAACAATGAATTGTAGAAGCTCCATGATCAGCGATGGCAAGTCATTCCCAAGCAGTCTCGGGATTGGTGGATAAAACCTTCATTGAGCAAACATTATGATATTAAAACTGTTTGAAGTCTACCCTGCTAGGTCATAGGTATGTATAAAATGATTCTCAAAATTGGCTTTACGCAAAGTAACCTCTTAAATACCCTGTGCATGATAAGCATATTTGTGTGGTAGCTTGCTGAGTACCTATGTACTCATGATTGCTCAATTACTATGTTTATCAGAAGAACAAGCTAGAAGACAAGACCTTGCTTTTATGATTTGCATACTTAGCAGGATAGACAGAGTGCAGTTGGCTAGGTCGCGGCCCCAGTCATCTAGCTATGGGCATGATGATTGGACCCTACCACTACTCGTTTTTTATTGATGTTACTCTGATAAGGTATGGCCATTTCGGCCTTAATAAAGGTATAAGCTACTTTACTCTTAATTCAATTCATACTATGTTATGAACTAGCTATGTTTTGTGTATAGCAACTACTGATTTAGGGATTGGTATAGAAAAACACAATAGGTTTCTAGTTCTCAAAATTGGGGGCCGAGAGAAAACATGGATTTAAATATAGGATCAACATACTCAAGGGATTTTGAATCTGTGTGACTTGCCTTGCTGTTCTACAAACTCTCTTTCGACTTCCTCAACATAGACAGGATCCTTCGAAATGTCAGTAGCTAAAGGAAAAGAAACAAAACGAGAAAAACAATACATAAGAACACATGAACTGTACATGGAAGTAGATGAATTTTGCAAGTTGAAACACCTCAAACTGAGTTCATATGTTAGATATGATTTTTAGAAGTTTAAACCAATTTAAAACACATGAAGAAATTATTAAAGGATATATGACACAATAAAGAATTATTTTTGAATAGGAAAAGAAGAATTATTGTGTCATTGGGATTGGATTCACCATGGACCGGGTGCCGAGATGGGTTTGACTCACGTTGACCGAGATTGGACGGCCAAGATCTATACTGACTAGGTTGTTTCTGGAGTTGCCACATGGTGTTCCGCTAGCGGCCACGGTAGATAGAACTTCTAACGTAGTGGCCACGTGGACACACTGGCGGCGAGTGGCACGGAACCCTATGGTAGCCGGTGATCTACTGCATGGTGGCACAAATGGAGGGCACGGGAGGCTAAAGCTCGACACGGAGAACTCACCGAGCGGAAGAATGGCAGCATGACGAGCAGCGACCGGCGGCGAACTCTAAGCAGCAGTGGCTTTGGGTGGTCTATGGTGATGGTGCTCTAGCAGTCTTCAGCGTCAGGGGTGTAATGGCCGAGGTTCTTCTCCTCCTTGCGGTTCCAACAAAAATGGTGCGAGGATTGGTAGAGCTCCAATCGATGGCTAGCGGCGAATGGAGAGACGGTGAATGGCAGCAGCGCTCAGTATCTCGATGAACAGCGGCTTGGGATGAACAAGGAGGCCAACGGGTCCTTTAAATAGCCCGGATCAAAAGACTGAGCTAGACACAGCCTAGCGACGGCACTGGAGAGATAGGGTTTGCCGGCGAGTTTGGAGACTCAAGTCCGAGCTCAACACGATAGGATTATTCCTAAATTTGAGGGAACGGAGGACGAGATCGAGGGCTCCAAAACCGACCAACCAATTTAGGAAACGGATGATGGTCTTGGCTGGATTGGAAAGGAGACGGTGGCAACGTATAGGACCTGGACTTCGACACTGGGAGAGAGACAAAGCTGGCAGGTGGGCCCCACCTGTCAGTGATCGAGAGAAAGAAAACGCTTGCGGGCCGAGCTGGGCTGAATGGAGAAAGAGTGGAGAGGGACGTCATGGACCGGCGGCACACACGGGAGAGAAGGGAGGCACTGGGCCGATATTTGGTCCAGTAGCTGAGAGAGAAGTTAAAAACCATTTTCATTTAATTTAATCGCTAAAATGATGTTTCATTTATTAAAAATACTTCCCATGCTTCAATAATTCCCAGAAAAATCTAGGAGGTTCAGAAAAATATGAAATATTTAATAAAATTTTATATAGCCCACTATTGTTGAAAATTTTCCCTAGATTTTAACCTAAAAATGCTTTCTTAGAGTTTTATCAATTTAGGCAAAATTTCAGGGTGTGACAAACGCCTCCCCCTACCCGGTGGCATAGAAATCGACATGGCGTCCCATCAAAAGGAAGAGAAAACTTTGCTTTTAAAATTTTTTACTTCACATAAAATGAAAAGCATGGCCAAAAGGAATTTCAAAAATTGACTCACTTTTTCCCATGGTTTCAGCTGGACTTGGCCGAAAGGGGATGGCGAACGACCTACCACTAGTTCTTTTCCACGAGCTTGGCCAAGCCCCAACTCACCCTTGCTCCTGAGGGGCTTGCTAGAGGTAGGTCATAAGCCCTTCGGCCGACCTTAAGCCAAAGCCAACCATGCCGGGTGAAGACCGCGGCGAGAAGACGAAGCCAACCATGCCGAGTGAAGGCTACGGCGGGCAGGTGAAGCCAGCTGCATCAAACACCACCTAGAGCGGATGGGCCGAAGGCAACAGTGAGAAGGCAAACCCAACCCCGTCGAGCGGAGGCCACATGTCACACCAGAGGCCCATGAACACCATTAGGGCAGCCGACGAGCGACCAAGATGAAGGTTTTGGCCCAGGAGCCTAGAGGTTCGCTAGGAGAGGCCTGCCTGGAGGCCTAGCGTGGCCCATGTAGACTAATGATTAAGGAAAAGTCGTACATACCCTTGTACCTATCGCTGTCTAGAGATAGAAGTGTAATACCACTTGTAAGTGGAACCCTAAGACTTGTAAGTGAAACCCTAAGCCTATAAATAGGCCCCCATGGCATTGTAAAAGGAGAGCTGTTGAGAATCAATACAGAGATTTACCTTCTTTGTCTACACTTAAAAACCACTGTTGTCATCTTTGACAACACTTACAAATGCCACTTGTGTGTTTAGCCTTATATATTTGTCACCAGAGAGAAGCTTCCCTAATTATTTACCACATTCGCCACTATAGGAGTGGCATATAGACTTACCTGCATGGACAAGGGTTGTGAAATGTTTATTTACCCTCCTTTCTTCTTCCTTGAGCTCAAATTGTTGCCGCGCGCCACCTCGAACTCAAGCTAATGTTGTCCCAAGCCACCTCGAGTTCATGCTCTCCTCGCTCTGCTCTACCATGCCGTTGTTTTGCCCCTAACTCATCCTAGTGTGGTCGTGTGGAGGAGCTTGAGGTGGCTGCCACAGCGGTGGGCGGTGTGGTCAAGCAGTGACGGCAGCGATGACGACGGTGACATTAGGGTGCCAGAGTAGATTGGCTTGACAGCGGTCCGGCCTATAGTAATAGATGCGAGTCGTCTGGCTTGGGCGTTGAGTGGGGAGAAGCCAAAGATGAAGAAGGCGAGGGCAGCAACGTGGAGCGCCACTACCGGTGGAGAAGGGTGACAATGAGCTCCTCCTCTACCTTCTCCGTGCGCAGTGGGTGCCGGACGAGCACAGGGACGGCGTCTCCTCCGTCAGCTACCTCAACGGTGGTGAGGAGGGCCACGCGTGCAAATGTTAGGTCCCACCGCACAAGCTCTTTTCCTGCTGGGAGTAGAGATGGCAATCCTACCCGTGGGTACCATGCCCATTGGACATGGGAATGGATTCATCTTTTTGCCGGTGGGCATGCCCGACTCAATGCCCGAAATCCTAGCGGGTGGGCGTAGGTATTGTTTTTTGTCCATGGGTAACCTGAAGTCAACCCGATATATGTGTTTCTAGTTTATTTTGGTCCATCCTCTTTGCTAGCTTGTTGGTGATAATTTTTGTTTCTATGTTGGTGAATTGTTGGTAATGAAATTTTGCTAGTTTGTCGGTGATAATTTGTGTTGCTCTGTTGATGATAATTTTTCAGCTTGTTGATCATTTGATTGTGGTGCTCTTTATTTAATTATGTGCCTATTGAGATATTACTCATGTTCATGCCCACCATCAAGTTGACCATACCCGACGGGCATGGGCATGGGCATTAATTTTGCCCGCCTTTTCTATCAGGTGTGGGTCAGGCAGGAGAAGTCGGGTATCGGGTCAGGCGTGTTCTTTCTCTACTCATGCTTGACCCAACTCAATGCCATCTCTAGCCAGGAGTGCATGGATGGTGCTGTTTCCGCCGACTACCTCAACAGAGGCAAGGAGAGCCATGCTGGCAAAGGTTTGGTCCCGTGGTGGTAGCTAGTTCAGCAAGTGGGTGTGTGGCGATGTGATGTGTGCTCGGGAAGGAGGTTAACAGGAGTAGCAAGGGTCAAGAATGACATTTTGCGTCCTTGATACACGTAGGCATGCCTACGTGTCTTGTTATATGGGCGAAAATGGCAAAAATTAATAAAAAAAAATCTCTATTCAGTGGCAAACTTGTAAGGCCAAACATAGAAGTGATATTTAGAGAATGACCACTTGTAAGAATAGCAAATAGTTAAATATCCGTATTTTTGCCAAAACTTTTTGGGTTGTGGTTTATAAGTCAAAAGTATGTGACATATTGAGAAATATAGTTTTGAAGTAAATCTTTTATATTTTTATTTTTAACGGTCCAAGAAGTCAAGATGGAGTGAACAAAATTTCTAAGTCAAAATATAAATAAAATTTGAAATCATGTTTTAAAATCCAAATAGCTAAGCCGCCGCTTAGACCTACGAGATCGTCTAAATAGTGCAGTTACAGACGTCAAGCGTCCACCGGCCGGTCCTCCACCGCCAGATTCGTGAGTAGCACGTCGTCGTACCTGCCCGGCCGTGTCGTCACCGTGTCAGTGATCTCTCACCTCGTCCTTCCTGAGGCCTTAACTACAACCTCGCTCGATCCGTGCATGTACGTCGTCACATGGCGGCGGCAGGCGGCTTCCGTCCGTGGCGGCGACATATACTGACACTCTCTGGCAGTGACACTGTGCACTAGGGCATGCAGCGATCGAGGAGCTAGCTGTTCTCTCTTTCCCCTAACGAACAAGAGCGTCTTTGTTTCTACTTCTGTTTTAGCTTATCCGTTTGTTTTTGTTAGTACGTTTTTTTTAAACATAAAATAATATGTTTTTTATAAAAATTTTCTATATGAAAGTATCTTAAAAAAATCAAATAGATCTATTTTTAAGTTTTTAATAATTAATATTTAATTAATCACACATTAATTATATTTCTCGTTTTACGTGCGGCTTATAAGCCAATAGAATAAACCAATTCAAACACTCCCTCTAAGTCTACTTACAGGCTGTTGGCAAGTTCATCTTCCCAGCACCTTATTTTGTTGGTTTCCGTGCGCACACTTCCTAAAACGATCAACAGTGCATTTTTTGCAAAAATTTTCTATATGAAAGTATCTCTAAAAAAATCAAATAGATCCATTTTTCAAGTTTTTAATAGTAAACACTTAATTAATCACGCGCTAATATTAGTTATCGTTTTACATGCAGCTTATAAGCCAGAACAAATAAGTACTTAAGAACATCACATTAGCCCCCAAAACATTAGAGTTAGTCTACTTAACCCTCTAAAACATAAAATTAAATATTCTATATTCTAACTTAAGAACACCACATTAGCCCCCAAAACATTAGAGTTAGTCTACTTAACCCTCTAAAACATAAAATTAAATATTCTATATTCTAAAGTATGTACACCGATTCAAATAACCTCATAGAAATGAATTGGTTGGGTTATCTTAGACAATACTACCTACCACATGAGCAATACCATCACCACATCATCATTTACATATCAAAACCACCAACAAAACCACTCTAGGAGGCTGATTTGAATCGATTTACATACTTCAGAGGATCAAATATTCGATTTCATACTTCAGGAGTTAAGTAGAATAACCCTAATACTTCAGAGGTTAAGTAAGACTTAGGGTGCATTTGAAACAGTTGGTGGTTGTTGCTTATTCACTCATTCTCCATAAGCAAGTTTTTCTAACTGTTAAACAGTATATTTTTTACAAAAAATTTCTATATAAAAGTATCTCTAAAAATCAAAATAATCTATTTTTCAAGTTTATAATAGCTAATATTTAATTAATCATGCGTTAATGATGTTTCTCGTTTTACATACAGCTTATAAGCTACTTCCATAAACTCTCTCAAATACTCCCTTTCCCGAAATAAACGAGTCCCTATGGTGGCAAATAAGTTTAGTGTTAGTGAGTGAATAAATAAACTGTATTGAATGGTAAAATTTTTCGATTTGTGCACGGATAGTACGTAAGAGGATAGAAATTAACTTATTTTAAATAAACTACTCTCTCCGTCTCAAAATATAGCAAACTTTAGCATTTAAAATTTATTCCAAAATATAACTGCTTCTACACCTACTTCTTCATCTTAACCAATCACAACCATCTCTTTTAATTTCTCCACTCACTTTCTCATTTTAACCAATTACAACCTTATACTATTTAATTTCATCCTATTCCTTAATCACGGGAAAAGGTATAAGTAAAATACGTCGTAGGTACCATAACTTATGAGATAGATGTAATTTAGTCATTTATCTTATAAATTGCTCAAACAAGTTACAGAATTTGTTTGAGAGTGCAAATATAGTAAAAACACGCCACGCGCATAATTTTTGCCAAGCTAGATGCCACATTGGTGAGACAGGCTGGCCATGTATGTAAGCACCAAATATGCAATGTAGCCCCTATATTATTTCAATTTTTCATTTAAGTACTGGTTTGTTTGAGTACTCCAAATCTCTGACACATGATCGGTTATATAATGCTAGCACGTAATGCCATGATCTCAGTCTATTGGCGTGCGTGACCCGACGACGTGGCCGTGCAGGATCTAGTGCTATGCCTAAAACTTTCATCCAAAATTTTAGCACGCTTATATGTATTTAATTTACATCCAAAAAGAATCAGTCAGATAAATAAATGATATTATTGATAATCAGAGTACATAACCTTATGTACTAAATAAACAAGAGCAGTTATTATAGAGGTGGATAGAACCTCTCAATACTGAAATAAACTCTAGCAATGGAAAAGGTAAACGTCTAGCGTAAACAGCTCAACTCTACAAGCAACTTGACCAGACTCCAGTTTAGTCCTCCATACTGTCTTCATCACTTAAGTACTCTTTCTCTGATGGTATTGGTTATACCAAGGTAAGAATATGGAATACTCCGTAAGTAACACAACAATCTCTTGAGCATCTTGTTCCCAACTACGAAAACTATTTTGTTTTACTGATATTGCATACATGTTCAAATGTCACCTTATATGAGGTTATTATTATATCCCTATATTCCTTGTCGCCTTAGGTAATTAATATTGACTAGCCATGATCTTATATAACGGATTGGCTAGATTAACTAGGCTTTGCTTAGCTATGCTTAAGAAATACTAGTATGATTTAATGTGGGATGACATATACTTCACTCATAATTCATCAAAGGTTGATTAATTGTAGCTCACAACGGTTGGTTGTGGTTGGTTAAATAATATTCTAACTAAAACTTGATTAATGGTGGGTTGTGAGCACATGGTTTTGATAGTTGTGCTCATGACAATTAAGAATTAGATCATGAGCTATGGTTGTGATAAATTTACCGTACTAACCACAAGCTAGAATGAGCAACGGCTGGACTTGTTGTATAGCACAATCCGATGAGGGGCACCGGACTATGAAGTGGCAGTGATAAATGCACGAGGTACGCCAAGTGAGTCTATACCTTCGAGAAAGACGGGAAACTCGGGTAAGGTGCAACTATGTTGGGTTATGTTATACGATGGGTCTTATGATAATTCTTTGAACGGTAACTTGCCAGGCATGGCAGGGTGACATATTGAGGTTTTGTGTCTTGTGGATAAATTTGTACACTTTTGATCAGAGTAAAACTATTCGAATAGCCGAACCCGCAGTTATGGATAAGCCTAACAATTTTTCGTGATTAGTCTCACACTACTAAATAATGATTAATTGGAAAATGTGGCTAATATGGAATCTCCAGATAAGGAGTATGGTTAATTGGATATCTCCGGGTATTGAGAGGTCTTGTAACTTCTGGTATGGAGGGGTTTGGGCCTGAATGCATTGGTGTGCTCTTCAATGATGATTTAATGTTGATAACACTTATATTGTTTTTATACTGCTTTTAAATAAAAATATTTTAGATGTTGTTTATGCAAAAAAACACTATATTGCCTACTTTGAGCTTCTGTTGCATTATCTTGCATTTCAAGTATGATTTGTTGAGTACGATAGGTGATACTCAGTCTTACTTAATTACCATCATCAAAGAAAGCTTTTTACTAGAGAAGGTGGATTTAGAGACCTGATTTATACGCCAGTTAAGCTGCCTGTGAGTGTGGTGCTGAAGATACGCTAAATTATCTTTCCGCTGTAGTTTTTTTTTCTTGTGAGAACTAAGTATCTCTTATGTAAATACTTAAGATTATCTTGTTTTAGTTATGTTTATCAAATTATCAGTTTATATATCCTGACTGATTCCTAGACAGGAATTAATCTATCAATTTACTTTAGAAATTATGGTGAATTTTTGGACCTAATATCTAGTGACTTAGCGAGTCAAAATAATAGCTTAGAGATCAATCCATCGAATCACCAGCGAGGTCATCGACGTAGACCACGACTACACTAAGCGCTCCATTTCATGGCTTAAATCCTATGTTGTCCAGCAAATGTTTTACAGCCCCGAACAAATTGAGTAACATATTTGAGCAATTTACCAGATGGATGACTAAATTACATCCACCTTGCAAGTCGTACACTACCACAGAATAGGCCTTCCGTACCAGTTAGAAAGGGCCATCAGTGTCGGTTCTCTAACCGACACTACTCTTGGGGCACTGATAAGGGGGTGGCATCAGTACCGGTTCCTAAACCAGCACTGATGTGCCTCCACCAGGAAAAAAAATTGGGAGGCCGGCTCGAAGGATGTGAATCGAGCTGATGCTTTAAGCGGCCCCTGAGATTCACATCCACATCCACGCCCCCCTAATCCCCGTCCACATCACAGATCAAGAACAAGAACAGAAGAACATCCACATCCACATCCACATCCACAGATCAAGAACAAAGATATCCACCTAGATTAAGAACAAGCTAGTCATATTGATTCGATTATATTCAATTAACATCATCAATAACATTAGAACACATCTAGGCCTGATCCCGCAACAACAATACAAATCCACAACACAAATCCTTCCACAACCACGCCACCAACAACAATCCGGACTCCAAACCTGTAGGAGTATTAGAGAGAGAAGCTTAGAGAGAGATTGAGATAGGAGGAAGAGGAGGAGCACCAGAATATATGAGGACTTACCTCGCTCTAGCACTAGAATCCGGTCTCCAACATCGCCGCCTCTGCCATCGGTTGGGGATACTCCCATGGTGAGAAGAGAACAGGACATCCTCCATGCCTCTCTTCCTGTTGGCATAAACGAGGACCCGTGGGATGGAGACCAGCGCTGGATCTAGTCGGCTCCGAGCCGCGCGCCGCCACCAGCGCTGGCGTAGACGAGCTCCGGCGGCCACCAGCGCTGGATCTGGTTGGCCCCGAGCCGCCACACCGTCGGGATCTGCGAGTAGGGTGAACGGAGAGAGCGACGCGAGATGGGCAGAGTGGGAGAAACGGGAGGAGATAGCGAGTAGGATGACATGGAGAGACGCGAGATTTTTTTTGGGCGGCTGTTGACTTGGCCAGCAAGAGGGGATCGGCTCGATATACGGTTCGGCTCAGCTGTCTCCTCCTATTAGTACCGGTTTAACTAAAGAACCGGCACTGATGAGGGCTCATCAGTACCGGTTCTTAATCGTACTGGGTAGGTAGAAAACCTCTATCAGTATCGGTTTTTGTTTAACTATGTCGGAGGACGGAACTCTAACCGTGGGGAGTCTGGGGACCTCCCATTGAGATTCGACCAGGGGAATTGTTCACAGGACGACTGCGGCGTCGGGACGATGGCACATAAGGGAGGCAGGAGAAGTAGACAGGTTCGGGCCGCACGGAGGCGTAATATCCTACTCATGTGTGTGTTTGCTATATGAGAGATGAATGTGGTTCGCTCTTACAAGAAGTTCTCGAGGGGGCTCAGGAGCTAGCCCTCGCTTGGAGAAGAACTAGAGTCCTTCTAACTCTAGCGCTCTTTGGGAAGAAGAGAGACCGAGAGCCAGAGAGAGAGAGCCCCGAGAGCCGGGGGCCAACTCAGTTCTCTCGAAGCTGAGCTCCGCAGAAGCCGATCGAACCCCCCGTCTGCTTGGCATGGATCTCCTTTCATAGTATAAGGGGAGTCACAGTGCCTAGCTCACATGTGAGGAGAAAGCTTTTCTAGGTATGATATGTCTTGTCGTGCACGTCCACCTGCTGAGCCACGCCGGAGTCGGTTCGGGACGTCTTGTCATCACGTCGCTCGGCTGCTGCGGGCGGCTTGGTCGTGGAGGTGTGACGACGCACGCCCTCGCCGCCGAAGTCAAAAGTCTCTGACTGCACAGGGAGCCAGCCCGCGGGGGGCCGTCACGAGCCGTCATGCGTGGCAGAGCGGGTGACAGGGGCGACGCGCCCCGTCACCTCGCCATTAATGCGGGTAGTTGGGGAGTTGACCCGCTCGAGTCAGGCTCGTCCCCGGGGTAGACGCGCCCCGTCGTGCCCTTCGGGGACCGAAGCTGTGGACCTCGGGACCGGGGGGCGAGACCCGGGGCCGGGAAGTCCCAGCAATGTGCCCCGGGGACCGACCGGGGCCGAGGAGGTGGGACCGGGACCGGGGGGCGACCCGGGCCCGGGATGTCCCCCAGTAATGTGCCCCGGGGGCGCGACCCGGGGCTGACGCTGTGGGTCCCGGGACCGGGGGGGCGAGGCTCGGGCCTAGGAAGTCCCAGTAATGTGCCCCGGGGATGCGACCCGGGGCTGAAGCTGTGGTTCCCGAGACCAGGGGCGAGGCCAGGCCCGAGAAGTCCAGTAATGTTCCCGGGGGCATGGCCCGGGACCAAGGAGGCGGCTCCCGGGACCGGGAGGCAAGGCCCGGGCACGAGAAGGTCCCCGGGACGCGGGGCCCAAGGAGGTGCGAGGTGGCTGCGAGCCGTCGTCGCGCCTTGTCCAGGGAGTGCGCACCCGGGCCAAGGCGGTGCTCGTGCCTAGGTACTTAGCGGGAAAACGGTCGCAGCCGGCCTTCACTTGTGTAGAATGTGGGCTCCAGGGGAGCTGACGTGGCCGAAGATCCTTGCGTCCCTGGGGACTGTGGGACCCCCAGTCCTGTTTCACCGACAGTGGCCCCTGGCCCTGTTGCTCGGTCGGGAACCACTCCGGGCAGGAATAGGGCCACGTCTTGAAGAAACGAGGGGACGCGGGGCCAAGCTAGTTTGACAGAAGACAAGATGGAGCGACCGACGGCCATGATTGCCCATCGCGGAACCAACTGACGTCCCTCCTACCGAAGAAGAAGAGGGGGATGCCAGGGCCCAGCCGAGTCCCGCGAGGGGGGGAGGGGCGGGCCCTGGTATTTTTTTGCTGTCCGGCGAACAGGAGCGGCGCGCGGACGCGTGACGCTACACTCCGCGCTGGAGCAGATGGTGATCGCCGCTGGCCAAGTGCAGGCGGCAGCGATCGCGATGGTGATGCAGCCGCTCACCGCTCGTATGGTCGCCACCGAGATCTTCGTGGCGACCAGCCGGCGGGAGATCGAGGCAGCAGAGAGACGCGTCGTTCGATCGGAGGTGGCCGCCAAATCTGCCGCCGACGAGGCCTCCCGCGCCCGGTCGAGATGGAGGCGCGGGAGAAGGAAATATCCTCTCGGGAGGAACGCGTCCGGGCCCAAGATGCCGAGCTCGTGTCCCAAGAGTATGAGTTCACCGCGCGCAAGGAAGCCGTGGTGGTTCGTGAGGAGGCACGGAGAGCCGAGGCCGAGACCGCTGCAAGGGTGGCAGGGTTCCTCGTTCGCGGCGAGCACCTCGTGGAGCCGATGGCCGGTGAAGAGTCTGAGGAAGGCGGCAATCCCCTTCTGGCACCGCCCATGGCCGTCTTCAGGGCCTGGGGGCCCTCCATGCCCTCGAGCGTTGCCGACCCGGGGAGCGCAGCGAGGCCACGGGAAAAGGCTGCTGGAAGAGAGAACATACGAAAAGAGCCCCGCGCGGGTTAGGTATGGCCAAAGTGCTAAGCTCGTACCTTGTGACTCGCCGGGAGCCCCTCGGGAACCGACCCTGACCGGGCA
Source organism: Oryza meyeriana var. granulata (assembly GCA_003991445.1). Taxonomy (NCBI): domain Eukaryota; kingdom Viridiplantae; phylum Streptophyta; class Magnoliopsida; order Poales; family Poaceae; genus Oryza; species Oryza meyeriana. The sequence goes on along the minus strand of RYFJ01003464.1, from coordinate 30,340 downwards.
CGGGGTCGCCAGGCACTGGCAGATTCCGCTTTGCCCCCGGGGCCGAGGAGAACGAAACACAAGGCCATACAAACGAGGGAAGAATAGAAATTGAGCGATGTTTAAAGTCGGATAAGATTACGAATCTATATGTTGAAAAGGGTGTTGTGGCTCCGCGAGCACAATCCAGGGGCCAGGAGCGCTGCCCGCGACCGGACCAAGAATTTGCGCCGAGAAAAGGCCTGAGTTGGGGGCCCCCGACCAGCATCGAGGTTTGGAAAACCTACTCAACCTTGCCGGAGATGGGTCTAATCTGCACACGAGTGAACTGTGAGGGTATTTGGCTCGTTCCTTTGTCCATTCCATGCTACAAACCGTGGCGTCAACCACCTCCCAAAGGAGTCCTCGCGGTCGCGACCGTGCGGAGGAAAAGTCACGCATAAGCATTTCGCCCCCTACCTTCGGAAAAACCGATCCTGAGGCTAGCCAGACAAGGCACTGGAGCCGCTGGGGCCTGGGGCGCCACCATGGCCCCATGGGCTCGACAACGCCCCGGGCTTAGCACGTGGGGACACGGTAGCCCATTGGTAGGGAACTGATGATTATGCGCAAAACCCAGCCGCCGCACGGGCGCGGCCCAATTATGCCCCCAGGGGGTGAGACAGCCACGAACGCAACACACGGAAAAAGACGAAAGGCACGAGACCGGGAAGGATATTAAAAATGCTGCTCAGTAAAGGGTATACACATGGGGGCCCCGGCCAGCGCTGAGATTCGGAGAAATCCGGCGCTGGCCCGGGCACACCGCAACTTACAGGATGTGTTTACAGATAAAAATTTGTGAAGATGCTCGATGTGCCAGGGATTGGGAAGCGGATCCCATCCTCCTAGTCCAATCTTACCGAGCCCGGTTGGGAGACACCGGTCACCAGGAAGGGGCCTTCCCACAGGGGGGAAGTTTATTCTTTCCGACACGTGTGAGGACACGGCAGAGGACTAAGTCCCCGACCTGGAGTGATCGGGCCCGAACCTTACGCTAATGATAGCGCTTGAGGCTCTGCTAGAAACGAGCGGCGCAGAGCGAGGCACGCCGCCTTGCCGACGAAGCATGCCAGCTTCTGTTGTGTGCTCTCCGATCCCGGCCTGACAGGGGCCGGGAGCTCGGGCTCAGCTCCCTCGGGAGGGAGCGAGCTCTCGAGACCAGGAGCAGACATGTGCCCGGGACCCGGGGGCCCCGGCTGGCATGTGGAGGATATGTGCTCGGGACCTGGGGGCCCTGGATTGAAATGTGGGATGAGTCGGGACGACCTGCCCGGACTCGCACTCGCCGGGGCGATGCTGTCCGGGTTATCGTGCCCTGTATGTGCCCAGGACTCGGGGGCCCCGGACTGAAATGTAGGATGAATCGGGACGACCTGCCCGGACTCGCGCTCGCCGGGGCGATGCTGTCCGGGTTATCGTACCCTGTATGTGCCCGACACCCGGGAGCCTCGGACTGAAATGTGGGATGAATCGGGACGACCTGCCCGGACTCGCGCTTGCCGGGGCGATGCTGTTCGGGTTATCGCGCCCTGTCTAGTTGTGGAGTTGAAGTTGTTCCGGGTGCCGCGTCCCCAGACTCGCACTCGCCTTGGAGAGGCTATCCGGGTTCGGGCTCCCCGGTGTCAGGCCAGGGGCACGGATCCCAGGACATGGACCCTGGACGCTGGTGCCCCGGCTCGAATGTGGTAAATATGTGCCCGGGACCTGGGGGGCCCGGGCTGAGATGTGGAATGTATCGGGATGACTTCCCCGGACCTGCTCTCGCCAAGGCGATGCGGTCCGGGCTATCGCGCCCTGTTGAAGTTGTTTCGGGTGCCGCGTCCCCAGACACGCACTCGCTTGGTGAGGCTGTCCGGGTTCGGGCTCCCCGGTGTCGGGCCAGGGGCGCGGATCCCGGGACATGGACCCTGGACCCTGGTGCCTCGGCTCGAATGTGTCGGGCCCGGGGCCGATCTCGGGCCACGCATTTTGTCGGGCAAGGGACGCTCAACGACGAGCGCCACGCTCACCACTTGCGGGGTTGCTGCTATGTAGAGCAGCAGGGGCTCATCTTGAGCCGGTGTCATGAGGACAGGGGGAGTTGTCAGGCACCTCTTGAGCTCGTCAAGGGCTTGATCAATCTCATCCGTCCAAGTGAACTGCCCGGTCTCCTTGAGAAGCTTAAAGAGGGGGAGGGCACGCTCCTCTAGCTTGGAGATGAAGCGGCCGGGTGTAGGCACGCACCCGGTCAGCTTTTGAGTCTCCCTGAGCGAGCTGTCCCTCCCCGGGTACCCGGGCCGGATGGTCCTTGGGGCCGAAAGTGATCTGGGCGTCCGACCACTTCAGCCTCCGGGCTGCCGCTGGGCTCGGTGCTGCGGCCAGCAACTCGCGCTTCATGGCTTTGAAGCCACGGTGCGAGGAGCGGGCGTGCGCCCCGCCACTGAGGGTAGCGAGGACGTTCTCGGGTTCTTGGAACTTGAGAGGTTGCTCCGGATTGGGAGTGGGATTCGGACCGTTGATCGATCTTACTGTTGCCCCAAATCGGACCGTCCGCCTAGGGATCGGACCGTCCGAATCTCGACGTTCGGACCGTCCGCCTAGGGATCGGACTGTCCGAATCACCCCGATCGGGCTTGGCCTGCTGCCGCTCCTGCTGGAACTTCTTGACATGCTCGGCCAAGTTCTGGACAGCGCGGCACTCCGTGAGGTCATGCCAGTCCGTCTCGTGGACGGTGCACCACTCCCGGGCCGTTGCCGGGGGTGGAGGAGCCGGCGCACATGCGGCCTTTGCCGCTTGCCGCCGTTGTCGTCCCCGTGGGCGACGTCGTCCTGAGGGGATCCCACAACAGCCAAGGCAAAGTTCTCGGCGGCCGCCTTGTCCTTCTGGCGCTTCCTCCTGTCCCGCTGTGATGTGGAACGTGAGGGCTCGCCGTCCTCTCCAGAGCCCTGGTCAGGAGCCTCAGGGCGTGGCTTGTTCCACGCCCTGGCTTCCTTCTTGCGAGCGCAGAGGTCGGGAGGCTGAACACTCGGCCGCGGTCTGGACGTCGCGAGTGCCCAGCTTCTCGAGCATGCGCTTGTCGCGCACGCCCGAGTGAAACGCGTGAATAACCGCGTGATGAGCGATGTAGGGGATGGTGTTGCGTACCTGGCTGAAGCGCTGCAAAAAACGCCTCAGCGACTCGTCCCTGCCCTGACGTAGGGCGTGGGAAAGTGCCCTGGAAGTTCGCCACGAACTGGTGGCAGAGGCTCTCCCACGAGGAGATCGAACCCTCGGGGAGGTTCGTCATCCAGGAGCGAGCCTGGGCCTTGAGGGCGATGGGGAAGTAGTTCGCCATCACCTTCTCATCGCCGCCGGCCGCCTGGATGGCGGTGGTGTAGATCTGTAGGTACTCTGTGGGGTCGATGGAGCCGTCATACTTCTCCGGCAAGCTGGGCCGGAACTTGGCCGGCCAGCGCACCTGCCGGAGGCCTGGGGAGAGCACCAGGCAACCCGAGCCGTACTGAGCGGGCTCAGGCGACGGACGATGGTTTCCTGCCGGGGGGTTAGAGCTGGAGGCCTGGGCTCGGGACGCCTGGCGGTGTCCGCGCGCCGTTCACGCTGTCGCTCCAACGTGACCCGGGCGTCCTTATGGGACCGCATCCGGTTTAGCCGGTCACGGAGGTCGCCATGGCCGTTCTTGGCCGGAGGCTTGGCGCAAGGCGCCACGCTCCGGGCTTGGTTCTGCTTCGCGGCGGGGGGCCGGCCCGCGCTAGATGTCGCGCGGTCGGCTCTCCCGGCCCCTGCACTGCTGTCGGTGGCTACCTGGCGATGGGCCGCGCCTACCAGGTCAGCGACCTCGTTGAGCCACCACCGCTCCCGGCCTCCGCCTCCGGTAAATGCCGGAGGGTGGCGCAGGAGGGCTTTCGCCGCTAGGAGGGCTCCCTACGGTGTCGCTGACTGGAAGTTGAGATTGCGGCGTGCCGTGGAGCGGCGCGTCCGTTCGCGCCTCATGGATGAGGCCGCGGCGGACCCAGCGGGGCACGTGCCGGCTTCCTCCGCAAGGGAAGGGGCTGAGGCCGCACAACCAGGCCGCCGAGGGGCGAGCTCAGCCCGCCGGGCACGTGCCGCGCGCCCCCAGGAAGACGAGGAGAGGAGAAACGTGGCGGACTCGCCACAGGGCTAACGTCACCCGGCGGGGTGAAGCCGCCGGACCCCTCGTCGGGGTCCCGCGGATGATGACCTCTTGCCATGGAGCGTGCCGGCGTTGGGGACGCCGGCGTGTCGCCTGGAAGTGAAACTCCCCCTACCTGGCACGCCAGCTGTCGGAGGAGGGAACTCCAACCGCAGGGAGTCTGGGGACCCCCCTTTGAGGTTCGGCCAGGGGAGTTGTTTACAGGACGACTGCGGCGTCGGGATGATGGCACATAAGGGAGGTAGGAGAAGTAGACAGGTTTGGGCCGCACGGAGGCGTAATACCCTACTCATGTGTGTGTTTGCTATGTGGGAGATGAATGTGGTTCACTCTTACAAGGAGTTCTCGAGGGGGCTTAGGAGCTAGCCCTCGCTTGGGGAAGAACTCAGAGTCCTTCTAACTCTAGCCGCTCTTCGGGAAGAAGAGAGACCGAGAGCCAGAGAGAGAGCGCGAGAGACCGGGGGCCAACTCAGTCTCTCTCGAAGCTGAGCTCACCGCAGAAGCCGATCGAACCCCCCCGTCTGCTTGGCATGGATCCTCCTTTCATAGTATAAGGGGAGTCCACAGTGCCTAGCTCACATGTGAGGAGAAAGCTTTTCTAGGTATGATATGTCTTGTCGTGCATGTCCACCTGCTGAGCCACGCCGGAGTCGGTTCGGGACGTCTTGTCATCACGTCGCTCGGCTGCTGTGGGCGGCTTGGTCGTGGAGGTGTGACGACGCACGCCCTCGCCGCCGAAGTCAAAAGTCTCTGACTGCACACGAAGCCAGCCCGCGGGGGGCCGTCACGAGCCGTCACGCGTGGCAGAGCGGGTGACAGAGGCGACGCGCCCCGTCACCTTGCCATTAATACAGGTAGTTGGGGAGTTGACCCGCTCGAGTCAGGCTCATCCCCGGGGCAGAGAGCTCATCGAGCCCTCCGCGCGCACAAAGCGTCGTGCCCTTCGGGGACCGAAGCTATGGGCCCCGGGACCGGGGGGCGAGACCCGGGGCCGGGAAGTCCTAGCAATGTGCCCCGGGGACCCGACCTGGGGCCGAGGAGGTGGGACCCGGGACCGGGGGGCGAGACCCGGGCCCGGGGATGTCCCCAGTAATGTGCCCCGGGGGCGCGACCCGGGGCTGACGCTGTGGGTCTCGGGACCGGGGGGGCGAGGCCCGGGCCCGGGAAGTCCCAGTAATGTGCCCCGGGGACGCGACCCGGGGCTGAAGTTGTGGGTCCCGGGACCGGGGGGCCGAGGCCCGGGCCCGGGAAGTCCCAGTAATGTTCTCGGTCCAGGATGGTCCCCGAGACGCGGGGCCTGAGGAGGTGGCTCCCGGACCGGGGGGCGAGGTGGCTGCGAGCCGTCGTCGCGCCTCGCCCGAGGAGTGCGCACCTAGGCCAAGGCGGTGCTCGTGCCCAAGTACTTAGCGGGAAAACGGCCACAGCCGGCCTTCACTTGTGTAGAATATAGGCCCCGGAGAGCTGACGTGGCCGAAGATCCACGTGTTCTCGGGGACTGTGGGACCCCAGTCCCGTTTCGCCGACAAACTAGCACTGATAAAGTGGTATATTTGAATTGTTCTGTAGTAATGGTACCTACAACGCATTTCACTGCTCAAAGAGGGAGTACTAGCTAGTTACACGTCCCCACCAGTTTTCTGCTGCTGCTTAGGCCTTCTAGAAGCATCTGGAAGCCCATGGTGTTTATTGTTTGTTTAGCTCAACTGTCAGTCAGCTGGTGGAGCTAGTTGCTGCTTAATAATCAACCAGCAATAGATATGTGTCAGGTCACTTGACGATGCAGATAATTAACCGGAGCCTCCCCACTATGCAATTGTCGCCATGTTCAAGGTTGGGCACTTAATTTCTCGGTATAGCATATGTATATAAGTAACTTTTACCTGTCATTAAAATGGACAAGGGTTTACGTATTGTCCTAATATCCTACGGTCCTAACGTACGGATCTGGGAACGAGATCTTAGTATATCTTTGGTGTCGTTTGCATCTACCTGCATGCATGCATACATGCGTGGGTAGCTGGAGTCTTATGGGCGGCGGTGGCTGAAACTTATGACCGACGCGTAAAACGAGACATAATATTAGTGTATTACTATTATAGATTTAAAAAGGATTTATTTGATTTTTTAAAATATTTATATATAGAAAGTTTTGAAAAAGAACACACTCTTTAATAGATCGAAAATCGTACTCATAAAAATAAGGAAGAAACCTAAGCATGGCTTCAGCTTCTTTTATTGATTTTCGTGGGAACATTTTTCAAATTGTTAAACGGTATGTATTTTGTAAAAAAATTTATATAGTTCTTTTAAAAACAAAATAATTCTCTTTTTGAAGTTTGTAATAGTTAATACTAAATTAATTATATGCTAATGACTCATCTCATTTTACGTGTTAGTAGCTCCAACCAATTCGAATGCTCCCTAAGCCAACAAACACATTTAAATGGTGCCTTGTAGCCGGTGGTGGCTCAAGCTTGTGGCTAGCACGTAAAATAAGTATGTCGTTAACGTATGATTAATTAACTTGAAAATTAGATTTATTTTATTTTTTAAAAAAACTTATATATAGAAAGTTTTTAAAAAACAACATGCACATTCAAACGGTGTCTTAATTTATTCGTTTCAATCTGGCGGAGAAGACAAAGCAAATACGGCCATGAAGCATCTAAATATTTACTCCCTTTGTTTAAAGATATAAAACTTATTAGATTCTACACGGTCTTTTATATTATAACTTTGACCATGAGTTTTTTTAAATATATCAACAACAACTACAAAATTAATACATAGAAAAATATTATCAAATATGAATCATATATAACATTAAATGCATATATTTTTAATTTAGTTATTAATCAAAATTTTCAAATGTTAGCTTTAGAAAAACAAAAATGTCTTATATTTTTAAAAAGAGGAAGTATTGATAGTGTATATCATCCACGTCACAAAGAAATAGTATTAGACCCAATTGCACACACCGCTAGTCTAATATGCTAATTTAATTAATACCATCTCTCTCTCACATCATTATGGATATTGTGCACAAACTAGATTTCATGCAAGACCAAGACCCACTTTTCTCTTATTTTCTGGTTTAATGCTACAAACACCATTCTATGTGGTATGCTAATGGAACATATACCATATTGTAGAGCTCATCACAAATAAGCATTCCGTGGTGGGTTAATTAATTAGCGATGGTTGGTCTTAAAAACTACTACAATACCACTGTACCACTAGACTTCCTACCACACACCCTTTCCCTTCAAATCATATTATAGAAATCAGATTAGATCTATAGTTTTTACATTTTACAACCCACTAACAGCAGTACCCAAGTTCGTCACAGAGCAGCATGTAGATTTGTGATCTACTAAAAACAAAAAGTTTAGCCTAACCATCATCACCTAATGCGGAATTAAAGTCACTGACTGGCATGATTTGAAGTCATAGTGATGCACACAATCTCCTTGGCGATGTCCGGTGTGGATGTAGAGGACGAAATCCCTCGAACCACACCGGTGCTCGTCGTAGACGTAATAGTCACACGGGTGAGGTGGCTGCATCCTTCTGGTCACCACCTACACTACCCAGGGCAGCCCTTCTCTTCCCTTCCAATGCACCTAAGGATCGATTAGGGTTTTAGGGTTTTGGGGAGACAGGAACCGTGAGAGAGATTGTCACCTCTCACACGGGCCGGCTTCTCCTTTTAATCTAGCGTTGAGGAAATCGGGGGCTGCTCCAAATTAGGAAGGTTTTGGCGCGCTTCCGATCATCACGCATTGTGCTTAATGGAGAGCGATGGTCACGCATACGGCAACAGGTGGAAATCGCCACGCTGTGATCATCTCCCGGTTTCCCAGCCGAGAGAATCAAAATTTTCCCAATATTCTCCCCCTAATCTTGAGGGTAATGAATTTTTTTAAAGTAAAATAGTTCCTAAGATAACGCGTCAGAGTAGTAAATCATGCACTACCAAGACTCCGATACCTATAGTTCACTATAGGACTTCAAAAGAACCTTGTCTAATTCTAATAGGAGTCAGTTGAGACTAATGCCCCTATATCCAAAATCATTGATTTAAAGGCACTCAGTTAATCACATGCCGGCTCTATAATCTTTAAATAAGTTGGGAGGTAAGCCTTTGGTTAGCGGATCCGCGAGCATTGACTTAATACTAATATGCTCAACACTAATGGTTTTATCCTAGATTCTATCTTTCACAACATGATACTTAATGTCGATGTGTTTGGCAGCACCACTCGACTTGTTGTTATTCGAATAGAATACTGTGTCTTTATTGTTATAGTATACTGTGAGTGGTTTTCAATGCTGTCAACTACTCTCAGTCTAGGGATGAAATTCTTAAGTTATACGGCCTGTCCCGTAGCTTCATAACATGCCACAAATTCTGCTTGCATTGTCAACCATGCAGTCAGTGTTTGTTTGGAGCTTTTCCATAAAATTGCTCCTTCTGCAAGGGTGAAGACATAACCTGATGTTGACTTCTTAGTATCTACACACCCGGCAAAATCAGTGTTTGAGTAGCCTAGTATTTCATGTTTATCAGACTTCCTGTATGTGAGCATGTAATGTTTAGTGCCTTGCAAATAACACAGGACTTTCTTTGCAGCCTTCCAGTGTTCTAATCCTAGATTTGACTAAAATTTGCCAAGCGTTCCTATGACAAATGTTAATTCTAGATGCGTACAGACCTAAGTATACATTAGGCTTCCGACAACTGAAGCATATGGTACCAGTTTCATCTGATCTAATTCTAACTTATTTCTTGGGCTTTGGAATAGTCCAAATTTATCCCCTTTAACTATCGGAGCAGGTGTTGCAAAGCACTTATTCATATTATATCTTTTTAATACTCTGCTAATATAAACTTTCTGAGACAATCTTAATACTCCGTTAGACCTGTCTCGATGTCTTTCAATGCCTAAAACATATGATGCCTCACCGAGATCCTTCATATCAAAATTGGATGATAAAAATCCCTTTGTCTCATGTAGCATATTACTGTCGTTGTCTTCTAATAGGATGTCATCCACATAAAGTACTAGTATTGTAAATTTTCCACCCTTCTAGTATTGTAAATTTTCCACCCTTCTCCTTAAATCCCCTCAAGTCTTAAGATAAATGTAATTATCCATCTCATTCTCCTCAAATCTGAACTTCTTAATTATTTCATCGAATTTAAGATACCATTGTCTAGACACTTGTTTAAATCCATAGATGGATTTTTTTAAGTCTACAAGCTAGATGTTCCTTGCCTTTCATAACAAAACCCTCGGGTTGTGCTATGTATACATTCTCATGCAAGTCACCATTAAGGAATGCAGTTTTAACATCCATCTGATGGAGTTCTAAGTTAAAATGAGCAACAAGTGTCATGATAATTCTAAACGAGTCTTTCTTAGAGACAGGGAAAAATGTTTCATTATAATATATTCTCTCTCTGTGAAAAACCCTTAGCCACAAGCCTTGCATTGAACTTTTCGATATTCCCTTTAGAGTCAAGCTTAGTTTTGTAGACTCACTTACAGCCTGCTATTTTTGCTCTTGGGGAATTTCTACAGTCCCAGACTCTATTGTAACTCATGGATCTTAGTTCATCCTCCATAGCCTCAAGCCACTTAGATGAATGATCACTCATCATTGCTTCCTCGAATGAGGTGAGATCATTTGCTTTCCCAATATCTTCACCTAAATAAACTTCATAATAATTTGGGATAGCAGATCTCCTCTCTTGTTGTGACTTTCTAAGTGGTTCATTATTGGTCACTGTTTGTTGAGGGGATTCATGTGGAATTTCTTCATTATGTGTCTTAGAAGTTTGTTGAGCATTGACTTTTAAATCATTAGTGTTCTTAACATTAGTATTCTCAACAAAAGGTGTATCATCAGAATTCCTATCTGTTGTTACTTCATTCCGAGTCACTATACTTTGTTGCACAACAACCTCATTTTTGAGGTGTTGATGCCATAATCTGAGGTGCAATATAATTGATTGGAATATTATTCTCTTGGATATCCAATATAATATTAGTTCGAATTTCCTTAAGATTAATTTCCCTTTCCTGTGAGCTCCCTCAGACTTCATTATTTTCTAAGAATACCGCGTGCCTAGTTTCCACAAATTTAGTCACACAGTCTAGGCAATAGAATCGGTACCTCTTAGACCTTTCTGGGCATCCAATAAAATGACAACTCACGGTCTTAGAATCTAATTTCTTTTGTTGTGGGTTGAATATTTTGGCCTCTGCATCACAGCCCCACACATGTAAATATTTTAGTGTCGGCTTTTTCCCAATCCACAATTCATAAGGTGTTTTGGGAACCGACTTACTGGGGACTCTGTTAAATATGTGTGCAGCTGTTTTAAGTGCTTCCATTCAAAAGCTCACAGGTATACTAGAATGACTGACCATACTGCGTACCATATCCATAAGTGTACGGTTACGACGCTCTGTCATTCCATTCTGTTGTGGCTTTCTAGGCATAGAATATTGAGCAATTATTCCATTCTCTTGAAGGTATTGGGCAAAAGGCCCATGACTTTGCCCAAAAGTAGTATGTCTTCCATAATCTTATGCTAAATATCGCAATTGGTGCTATTTTGGTTCGGATTCATGATAATTTAGCCTAATTTTAGTTTGTTCATTATGTTCTATTTGGATTAGGGTTCTATCAGCACCGCTCATGGCTATTTAAGGATTTTAGTTTACATTTTAATTAAGTTTAGGGCTTGAATAGCAATTAGAAGGAGGAGATTCGGCGGGTATTCAAAAATCCCCAATTTTCCCCAACACAGCAATCTACAGTGTAACAATGCGAAAACAGTAGCAGCTATCCGATCATGCATGTGTGCCATCTGTTAACAAACAAATTTTGCACCAATCAAAATTTAGAGCATGTTTTGGTCAAATTTAGAAAAAATCGGAGCTCCTGCTGAAACTGAAGCTTCCCAAGGTGATCTAGCTCGTCAGTGCTTTCCTCTAGAACCAGCATAGCCGTCTCAATGCTCTGACATAGGACATTTCTGCCGTGATGCTGTAATAGAGGCCCATCGTGCGTGTCGCTGCCATGCTCGCCGAGGGAGGCAGCCCGCTAGGGGACTTTCCCTGGCCGGGCTCGATCTAGGCGAAGCTCTGGCGAGCTTAATGCCGATCGGAGAGTGCCCCCTCGATGCTGGCGCCACCAACCCAAAGCGAGTGTTGGCGTTCACCACGCACGGCCCTGTTCGCTGCTGTCTTGTTCTGCCGCCACTAGGCAGAAAGCGGAGGAGCCCGGCGATCCCGTCCAGGCCACTGCCAGCCTCCCACTGACTGCCACCCCAGACTCCCAGTCGCCTGGCCGTGCTTAGGCCGCCGAGCCTGGCTAGGGGAAAGAGATCCATGAATCAGAAAGAGAAAGGAAGAGGAAGAGTGAGTGAGACTGACGAATGGGCCCCACATGATTAGAAAGTAATGTTAATAATTAAGTTTAAGTGGTAGTTAACATGTTAGTTTGACATGAGGGCCTGTCCTGTTTGGAAAATATAATGAAATTTCATTTTGGAATATGAATCACCGGCATTTGGGGATAGATCCAACGGATTCTATGAAGAAGAAGTTTAATAGGTATGTGGTCCGGGTCAAATGTCTACAAACTAAAATAAACCTTTGCTTTCTCTCCTTGGTACCACTGGTCCAAGGCTACTCTCATGACTGGTAAGGCAGACTGGGTGCCAGCATGAAGATTCATAGTCTTTGGGGGTGAATGTGGGTTGAAAATGAGAATGGATGTCTTGTTGCCATGGAGGGCACTAGAATAATATATCATGATGATTATGATGCTATTATGCTACTATTATGATGTTCCACTTACATACTTTATTGTTTTACAAATTCAATTGCAATCTAATGCTATTTACTATTATGAAATAAAGTTAGCTTTACGTTGAAATTAAGTCCACCAAAAATAGTCTTCCTTGATTAAGCTTACACTTATTCTAGGTTTCCAGACGGTATGAGAAGATGCTTGCCATTATTGACCCACTTTTTTATTCTTGTTTTTACGCTTGTTAACAGGAACAGCGTATCGGAGTTTTGAGGATGGTTCTTTCCAAGGTGATTACTAGTCCGTTGTCTATGTGGTTGGTTAGATAGGCATATCAATGAGCCTATATATTTTGCTTCTATATTTCATTGCGCTTGTTCTTTACTTATTGTATTTAAATGGTGGGTCTTATGTATGTAATCCATGTATCACTAAGATTGTGACCACTTGTGTCATGTGGGGCCGCACCTACTCCAGGAACTGGCGTGCCCGTGACATCCGCAGAGCCGGTGAACAGCAGAGAGCACGGTCACCACACGGGCAGCGCATGCGGAGGCCGGTTTAGAAAGTGGCTAGAATTAGGGAGAGCCATTCAGGGATCCTCCAATCTAGGAGCGATTAGCTCAGATTAGTAAGGCCACGAGCCTATAAGAGATATTGTAATCGGTCATTTGGGGAGGAAAAGCAAGAACAATTACCTCTATCTCTCTCATCCAACAATCGGGCGCTGAGGGGCAAAACCTCGCCCCAACACGGAGCGCGGCTATGAACTACGTAGCCGGGGTCCTCCTACCCTATCCCTCGACGCCCTTGACAACCTGGTATCACGTTCCAGGCGATCTAGCCCTAGCCGTTCCTCCTCTCCACCACCGCCGCCGCGCCCTGCCGCCGCGCCGCCATCGCCACACCGCGCTGCCGCCATGGGCGACAACTCTGCCAACAACGCCGCCAACGCCGCTTTGCAGGCGACACTGGACTCCCTTGTAGCGTCCATCAAGACCCTCCAGACCTCCATTGATGCCAATGCCCAGGCGATCCAGCGCCTGGACGCCGCGCGCTCGCCGCCGGGAGACTCATCGTCCTCTTCGCGACCGGGATCGGGCGAGCATCATCAGGACCGGCCGCCGCGTTTTCAAAAGATAGATTTTCCGCGCTATGATGGCAAGTCGGATCCTCTGATTTTTATCAACCGCTGTGAATCCTATTTTCATCAGCAGCGAATCATGAAGGAGGAGAAGGTGTGAATGGCGTCCTACAACCTCGAAGACGGCGCCCAGTTGTGGTACTACCAAGTCCAACAGGACGAAGGTACACCTTCCTGGCGCCACTTCAAGGAACTCCTCCATCTGCGCTACGGCCCGCCCCTCCGCTCCAACCCCCTCGGCGAGCTCGCGGCGTGCCACCGCACGGGGACCGTGGAGGAGTACCAGTACCGGTTCTAGGCGCTGTTGCCGCGCGCAGGGCGCCTGGCCGAGGCGCAGCGCGTCTAGCTGTTCACCGCGGGGCTCCAGCCACCGCTCAGCCACGACGTGGAGATCCACAACCCCCAGTCGCTGGCGGCGGCCATGAGCCTCGCCCGCAAGATCGAGCTCCGGAACACCTACACCGCGCCGCCTGCTCGTGCGCCGCAACGCGATCGGCCCCTCCTTCCGGCGCCAGCGGCACGTCTCGCCCTTCCGGCGCCTCCGGGGGACAACAAGGCCGCGCCGGCCACGGTCACGGTGGAGGGCCGGCCAGTTCGTCGGCTGAACCAGGCGGAGCAGGAGGAGCGACGTCGTCTCGGCCTCTGCTACAACTGTGATGAAAAGTTTGGGCGCGGCCACAACCGTGTCTGCAAGCGGCTGTTCCTCCTCGATGGCCTGGTGGAGGAAGGGGGCGACGAGCCGGGGGACACCACGGAGGAGGAGACCCCGGATGACTCCCCGCACATCTCGCTGCACGCCATCGTGGGGATCCACTTCAGCGACACGATGCAGATCCGTGTCCGCCTGGGCGACATCGACCTCGTCGCGCTCTTGGACTCAGGGTCCACTCACAACTTCATCGCGGAGTCCGCGGCTCATCGCTCGGGCTTTCCTCTCCAGCGCCGGCCACGCTTGACAGCTACCGTGGCGAATGGTGAGCGTGTCACCTATCCGGGGGTCATCCGCCAGGCCCCGGTCGTCATCGGCACCGACACCTACAACGTCGACCTGTTCGTGATGCCCCTCGCTGGCTACGACGTGGTCCTTGGGACCCAGTGGTTGGTGTCGCTGGGTCCGGTCCTATGGGATTTCGGCGCCCGTTCCATGACGTTCCAGCGACAAGGGCGCGAGGTCTGCTGGCAGGGGGTGGCCAGCTCCGATGCACCCAGACTCCGGGCCACCTCTGCCAGCGACTCTCTCCTCGACGAACTCCTGGCATCCCTCGTCGACATCTTCGCCGAGCCCCAGGGACTGCCGCCTCCACGCGGCCGCGACCACGGCATCGTCCTCAAGCTAGGCGCGCAGCCCGTGGCGGTCCGGCCGTACCGCTACCTAGCGTCCCACAAGGACGAGTTGGAGCGGCAGTGCAAGACCATGATGGACCAGGGCATCATCCGCTGCAGCTCCTCCGCATTCTCATCACCGGTCCTTCTGGTCAAAAAGGCGGATGGCACCTGGAGGTTCTGCGTCGACTACCGCGCACTGAACGCCCTCACCGTGAAGGACGCATTTCCCATCCCCGTGGTGGATGAACTCCTCGACGAACTGCACGGCGCCAAGTTTTTCTCCAAGCTGGATTTGCGATCCGGCTACCACCAAGTCCGAATGCGGCCTAGCGACATTGACAAGATGGCGTTCCGCACCCACGACGGCCTCTATGAGTTCTTGGTCATGCCGTTTGGGCTGTGCAATGCCCCTGCGACGTTCCAAGCCCTCATGAACGACGTCCTGCGGCCTTTCCTTCGACGGTTCGTGCTTGTTTTCTTTGACGACATCTTAATCTACAGTCATTCATGGGCGGACCACCTCCGGCACCTCCGCGCCATCCTCACGATGCTACGCCAACACCGGCTCTTCGTCAAGCGGTCGAAGTGTGCGTTCGGGGTCAACTCCGTCTCCTACCTCGGTCACGTCATATCTGAGGCAGGCGTCACCATGGACCCGGCCAAGGTGCAGGCCGTTCATGACTGGCCGGTGCCCTGCTCGGCGCGCGCGGTGCGTGGATTCCTCGGCCTTGCGGGATACTACCGCAAGTTCGTCCACGACTACGGCTCCATCGCCGCACCACTGACGGCGCTCCTCAAGAAGGAGGGTTTCTCCGGGAACGACGCCACCGCGGCCGCGTTTGCCGCGCTCAAGCAGGCGGTCACGTCGGCCCCCGTCTTGGCGCTGCCGGACTTCTCCCAGGAGTTCATCGTCGAGTGCGACGCCTCTACACATGGCTTCGGGGCGGTGCTCATCCAAGAGAAGCATCCGGTGGCATTTTTCAGCCGCCCCGTCGCCCCGCGCCATCGCTCCCTCGCCGCCTACAAACGTGAACTCATCGGCCTGGTCCACGCCATTCACCACTGGAGGCCATATCTATGGGGCCGCCGCTTCCTCGTCAAGACGGACCACTTCAGCCTCAAGTACTGCTGGACCAGCGCCTTGCGACGATCCCGCAACACCATTGGGTCGGCAAGCTCCTGGGCTTCGACTTCTCCGTCGAGTACAAGCCAGGCACGGCGAACGCGGTGGCAGACGCGCTGTCTCGCCGCGACACGGACGTGGGGTCTATCTCGGCCATCTCCACGCCGCGGTTCGACTTCGTCGAGCGGCTCCGTCAGGCCCAGGCCACTGATCCCGCCCTGGCGGCCATTCGGGACGAGATCCTTGCGGGGACTCGCGCGACACCATGGTCGCTCGTCGACGACATGGTCACGTTCGACGGCCGTCTCTACATCGCCCCGACGTCCCCGCTCCTGCACGAGATCATGACGGCCGTTCATGACGATGGCCACGAAGGCGTCCAGCGCACGATGCACCGGCTCCGTCGCGATTTCCACTTCCCCAACATGCGGCGGCTCGTGCAAGACTTGGTGCGCGCGTGCTCCACTTGCCAGCATTACAAGTCGGAGCATCTCCACCCGGCGGGCCTGCTCCTTCCGCTCCCAGTTCTGACGGGCGTCTGGACAGATATCGGGCTCGACTTCATCGAAGCGCTGCCACGTGTCAGGGGCAAGTCGGTTATCCTCACGATGGTCGACAGATTCAGCAAGTACTGCCACTTCATCCCCCTGGCGCACCCCTACACCGCCGAATCCATCGCACAGGCCTTCTTCAATGACATTGTTTGGCTCCACGGCGTCCCCCAGTCCATGGTGTCCGATCGCAATCCGATCTTCACCTCGACATTTTGGCGTGAACTCATGCGCCTAATGGGAGCCCGGCTGCACTTGACGACGGCGTTCCACCCCCAGTCAGACGGACAATCAGAGGCTGCCAACCGCGTCATCGTCATGTACCTGCGCTGTTTCACCGGCGACCGGCCGCGCCAGTGGCTCCGTTGGCTTCCCTGGGCCGAGTACATCTACAACACGGCATATCAGACGTCGTTACGGGACACGCCGTTCCGCGTGGTCTACGGCTGAGACCCGCCCACCATCCGTTCCTATGAGCCAGGCGACACCAGGGTGGCCGCCGTCGCCAAGAGCATGGAGGAGCAGGATGCCTTTCTCACCGACGTCCGTTGCCGGCTGGAGCAGGCCCAGAAGGTGCAGAAGTTCCACTACGACAAACTTCATCGACCCGTCTCGTACCAGGTGGGCGACTGGGCCCTGCTCCGCCTTCGTCAGTGCGCCGCCTCATCACTACCGCAGGCGACAACCGGGAAGCTCAAGCCGTGCTACTTCGGGCCATACCGCGTTACCGAGATGATCAATGACGTCGCCGTCCGGCTGGCGCTACCTCCGCGTGCCCGGGTGCACGACGTCTTCCATGTTGGCGTCCTCAAGAAGTTCGTGGGGCAACCACCAGACGCTCCACCCCCCTCCCCATCATCCACCACGGCGCTACTGCCCCGGAGCCCGAACGCGCCGTCCGCACGAGACTGGCTCGCGGCGTCCGCCAGGTGCTCATGCACTGGAAGGGTGAGTCACCAGCCTCGGCCACCTGGGAGGACGTCGAGTCTTTCCGCGACAAGTATCCAGCATTCCAGCTCGAGGACGAGCTGCTCCTCGAGGGGGGGAGAGATGTCATGTGGGGCCGCACCTACTCCAGGAACCAGCATGCCCGTGACATCCGCAGAGCCGGTGAACGCGCGCGGGCAACAGCAGAGAGCACGGTCACCACACGGGCAGCGCATGCGGAGGCCGGTTTAGAAAGTGGCTAGAATTAGGGAGAGCCATTCAGGGATCCTCCAATCTAGGAGCGATTAGCTCAGATTAGTAAGGCCACGAGCCTATAAGAGATATTGTAATCGGTCATTTGGGGAGGAAAAGCAAGAACAATTACCTCTATCTCTCTCATCCAACAATCGGGCGCTGAGGGGCAAAACCTCGCCCCAACACGGAGCACGGCTACGAACTACGTAGCCAGGGTCCTCCTACCCTATCCCTCGACACCCTTGACAACTTGTCATATAATGTATTTTTTTTTCATAGTGTCATATAATGTATGAGATGTAGAATATTTGTATGATTGTGATATTAAAGTTGATATTTGTATACTTGTCATTGATTATGGGACTAGTATGATGAAGACACAAAAAAATCGGGGTTCAAGTCCCTAAAGTTCACACACACACATATTGTCGATGTTTTATATCGGCAATAATAATATGGGGCTACTCGTGAGACCTAAACTTGATGAATTGCAAAGAAAAACACAAAACGATTTATCCTGGTTTAGGCCCTCGAGGTGAGGTAATACCCTACTTCCAACTGTTGTGTATTGCCTTTGAGGTTTCTCTGGTGAGATTGTCATATGTCCCAAGGGGCTCCCTACCTCTCCTTATATACTGGAGGAATGAGGGTTACAGGGTAGGAAACCCAGTCGGATGCGACCAAGGGCTTTCCTTATCGATATATAGAGTATCCGGTTAGAACTATATCCCTTTACTTGTCATGCAAGGTAATATGAAGCCGAGTCCTACTCAATCTCCAATTGTAGGGACCGGACCACTCTCTGTCCGAATGGCCGTAATTGTTTTCCTTGAGGTACCTGGGGCCTATGGCCTCCACAGTAGCCCCTGAGACTTTCATAGTTGAGTCACAGCTGATGCCAAGTGCTCATCCTCCACGGTGAAGAGATTCCCGAGTACTTTGCTCCCGAGTACTCATTGTCCGAGTGCTTCTTCTCCCAAGTCTTACTTCATGTCAGCTGGCAACGAGGCTATGAAGGGCTTTGTGGAAGAATATGAATAGTGTGTGCCGAATAGGCGCACCTATTAGGTGTAGCCCCCGACTTTGTGCTTAATTGTAAAACAATTAAACATAAAGTCAAAAATCTTTAACCTTTTAGCCTTTCTCGAGTAGTATACTACTTAGAAATTAGACCGTTCAACATCATGTCAGCTGGAAATATTTTTGCTCAAGGCAAGTTTTGGCGTTTTTTAGCATATAAGCCGAGTACCACTTCATGGATTTTAACCCAATATATGGTTTGGTGTACTTGAGAGATATCTGCATCCCCAATTTTAATGGAGATCAGCTGTTAATCCTTATAAGGATATATCCTCAATACCTTAAAATAATCAAGATACCTGAATGTATACATCCGACTATAGGCTTAGCATGAAGTGTATCTGATTATTTAATCGATTCTTGTAAAATAGAACCTGCATCGCGATTTTAACGCAACCAGCGGGCGACTCAATAGGGCATGCTATTTAAAAACTTATATCTTCGGCCTACTACCGAATAAGTCGGCCTAAACTGATATACCCAGCGCAACCCACAAAATTAGCATCCCTTGCATGTCTGAACAATGTCATTGGCGTCGGTAACCGCAGTCGACCAAAGGAATCCTTGTCTGCAAGCTTTTCTGACTTACATTCTGGATACAGCATGGTTGCCACAGATGCCCGAGTGGATAAATTGTAGGATCTGCTTGCTCTCCTCAGGTGTGACGCAGTGCATGAGAACTTCGGATGCGCGTTGACAATATAGGTCTTCTCCAACTATGAAAAAGCTTTTGCTCCGTCACTTGACTTACTCAGCTTCGTTGCGATCTTTAGAAAGTTCGTCTTCCAGTAGAAATCAAATGATTGGGGTCTTCCAGTCTTGAAAAATAATGAGCACCTCCATAGGTTCTGGGTTTGGTGCTACCTCCGACTGAAAGCTCCAGTAGTGGCTTCTATCCTTGTTTTGGCCAAATAGGTACCTGAACGCTGCGCTAGCGCAGGATTCGGCTAGCGACCCTCTTGGGGCATACCCAACCTGGCAAAATTGTAGCCGAATAAGGAACCCGAACTTCGCATTAGCATAGAATTTGGCTAGCGACCCTCATGGGGCATACTCTACCCAACAAAGTCATGGCCAAATAAGGTACCCGAACCTTGCATTAGTATAGGATTCGGCTGGCGAGCCTCATTGGGCGTACCATACCCAGCAATGTGATACCCGAGCCCTGACTAGTGCCAAGGCATACCAAGATAAAGGTGACATCCATGTCCCAACTGGCGTGAGTACTCAGTCAGTAACCCTCATGGAGCATTCCGAGTGATTCTTAAATCGACGCACTCCAAATGTATCTTGGCAGACTAGTCCAGCCCCCGAGCGTAGGAGATCGGCTCGTAGCCATGAGTTCCTGTTACGCGTATCAGGAACTGGGCCCTGCATTATAAATATATCGGATGAGTAGCATCTGATGAAGAAAATAATCACCCGAAGAAAATTTATCTATTTTACAATAGATGTAAATATGTGTTCCTCCTCTTATTGATATTAATTTCCCCGAGTAGTTGACCCCTTACGTTTAAACACTCTGCCCGATTAGTCATAACCCCCTAGCATCGGGAGTCAGCTCATGGCTCTTTCCCAGACACGCGTTTTGGGTGACTTGAGTTCGTCTTTCATGGAGCAAAGCTTCACAGATCGGAATTTATACTACTCGAGTACTTTTGCAACCATTAAAAGCAAAAAAGAAAATATGCAGTATGTACACCTATTAGGTGTAAGTGGCTGAGGCATTGGCGAGGCCAAGTGAGGAATTGACGATCTCATCCCCCTAGATCCAATCCCAACTAGCACTAAGCCGTATCCGAGTCAAACCATAGGGAAGTGAGTTACCTCCAACCCCGTTTAGATGAGAATATCATACAAAGGAAGAAATATGTATCAAAAAGCGACTTAGCTATTTGGTATTGCACGAGTTGGGAGTAGGGATGTCATCCTTGCATTTGAGCTTGTGAGCCCCCGAACATGTCATTTGTCGTTCTGATAATCTTCGCTTCTAGGAGGTTGAAGACGGTTGCGATCAACTGCCGCAATGAGGTCGTCCGACTTGTGTTTGCGGTTCCCAGCCTTAGCCGGGGCCACATTGTCGGTGTCCTTCCGCTCCTTCTATCAGGGCTCCTTCTTGTCGTCTAAAGCTTCGGCGACGGCGTCGGCCGAGTCAGCATTCTTATTTGCCATGTCGAATAGAACCTTGAGAGAACTCGGTGGCTTCCGAGTAAACTTAGCGATGAACAGGGTGTGTTTGACTCCCTTGCAGAAGGCAGCGATGACAACCTTGTCCTTGATCTTGGGTATCGAGTTTCTCTTCTTGAAAAACCGCTTGATGAAGTCCCGAAGAGACTCGTTCTTCCTCTGGTGGCACTGGTAAAGATCACACTCAGAAGATGGTCTCTTGTAGATTCCTTGGAAATTTGCCACGAATCATTTACGGAGTTCTCCCCAGGAGCCGATTGACCGCCTAGGAAGTCCTGTTAGCCACGTCCTCATCGAGTCAGCCAAGACGACTGGGAGGTAGTTAGCCATGGCCTTGTGCTCGCCTCCAGCTGCGCGGATTGCCAAGGTGTAAACTGTGAGCCAGAATTCTGGGTTGGTCTTCCCATCGTACTTCTCTATTCCAGTCGGCTTGAAGATAGATGGCCAGTCGACTTGTTGTAGTTCGTGGGTGAACGCCGATACTCCTTCATCTAGGTTAGGGATTCGACTCCGACTACGGCGATGAAATCGCTCGTGGTGGAGGCTGAAGCGCTCACGCTCATCTTCTAGTCGGCGGCGCTCATCCTCCTCGTGTTCTCGGCGTCGAGCGTTAATATCATGATGGAGATCCCGCCGTAGTCGTCCTTGGGCGTCCTGGTTATTGCGGCGGTCGTCATGATGATGTCGCCGTGATCGTTACTCGGATTGCCGAGTGACGTATGTCGTGACTCCGAGTGACGCTGACCAAAGCCAACTACTCGGCGTCGTGCTGAAGCAGATGAAACCGCCGTGTCTGAAGCCATCTTGTTTGACGGTATGAAAGTGTCTCCAGATTGTAGTCACTGCTGGCATGCTGCAGCGGTGATCATTGCCTTGATCCTTGCGATGGTGGGGGTGGCCTGGTGGTCAGGCCCGAACTGTAAGATGTCCAACAATGTGGTAGTGGCCACGACATTCTGTTGTGGGGTCACGAAGACGTCATGGTCGCCAACTTGGGTTTGGAGGATATCTGGTTGAGCAGTCTGCCTAGCCTTGTGTAGATTGTCATTGCGAGCACCACGCTCGACCTGCAGACGTCTTGCGTCTTCCTCCTGTTGTTCATGTAGTCAGCGGGTTTCCTATTCTTGCAAATCGCGTAGTCGGTGTGCCTCCTGAGTAGGAGTTGAGCCCTTGGACGCTATGAAGACTTCTCGTGGTGTAGAAAAGCTTGCCGAGCTGCTATCTGACTGTGAGTCAGAGTCAAAGTAGTTTAGGGGTGTGATGATGACCCCAACCTCCCTAGACCTGATCTCAAGTGGCTCTGGGTCGTATCCGAGTTGAATTCCAAAGGATTGAATCTGATGCATCAGATTGGAATTGAAGATTGTCACGGCGTTGTCGAGTCCGAGTGGGAAATTGACGATCTTCTCCTCTCTTAGCCCGATCTCGACCGGCTCAAGACCGAGTCCGAGTTGAACACCGAAAGAAAGAGTTGTCCCTATACTCGGGCATGTTGGAGATCGCCGCAGCATGTCGCCGAAGATTGCTACAGCGTTGAGTAGGCCGACCGGCGTGGAGTTGGCTTGGTCCCTAGCCTATCAGATCGGATCCGAGTCGGACAGGGTAAGGTTGCAAAATTCATCGGCGACGAAGTCAAGGCTCCCGAAGCTGATTGTTTGCCCGGGGAAGAAGTTGATGCCGTTGACTCCCGTGATTGGATCCATCAGGCTTGATGAAGATGATCTCGACGAAACCCCTAACTGGCGCGCCAACTGTCAATGTTTTATATCGGTAATAATAATATGGGGCTACTCGTTAGACCGAAACTTGATGAATTGCAAAGGAACACAAAATATTTTATCCTAGTTCAGGCCCTCGAGGTGAGGTAATACCCTACTTCCAGCTGTTGTGTATTGCCTTTGAGATTTTTTTGGTGAGATTGTCATATGCCCCAGGGGCTCCCTACCCCTCCTTATATATTAGAGGGATGAGGGTTACAGGGTAGGAAACCCAGTCGGATGCGACCAAAAGCTTTCCTTATCAGTACATAGAGTATCCGGATAGGACTATATTTCTTTCCTTGTCATGCAAGGTAATATGAAGCCGAGTCCTACTCTATCTCCAATTGTAGGGACCGGCCCACCCTCTATCCGAATGGCCGTAATTGTCTTCCTTGAGGTACCCGGGGCCCATGCAGCGGTGGCCCAATAGAGGAGGTGATGGCCACCTCCTGGCCTACCCTCCACGGTGCCGCTCCACCTCGCTGCCTCCCCCACCAGTGAAGAACACTGCTCTGCATGTCAGCAGGGAACCGTCGCCCGTTTCGACCAGGATGCCGCCCACAGGATGACGAGGGAGTAGGGGGTTGTTGTAGGATCCAGTATGCCATCACCGCCACTGTACCCGAGCCCGACTCGCCAACACGGTCCCCAAGCCCGAGTTACGGTGCTCTTCTCTAGATCTGGCTTCGCCCCGCCAGTTCTCGAGCGATCAAGGATCCCGCGGCGGCTGCGAGGGAGCAGCTGCAGAGGAGGGAGGCCTAGGACAACGGCCGGTGCTTAAGCAACACCGCGCGGTCGGACGCCACTGGCTGGCAGATCAGGAGCCCTCGGGGCACCTACTGAGCTCCCTCCACTGTGCAAACTCCATCTTCCACATCTTTCTGCCGTAGGTTCTCCCTCCGTCGCCCCTCCACCACGCGAACTCCATCTTCCACTCCTTTCTGCCGCAGGTTCTCCCTCCGCCACCCTCCGCCTCGCGAGCTTGATTCCTCCCGACACCACGTCGTGGTTGATCCCCTGCCCTGAGTGCCTCCCTAATCGTTTGGGGGGGGAGGGGGGAGAGATTCCTGGCCATGCAGAGTAGGTGGGGGTTGCCACCCTCTCGCCTGTCGCCGGGAGCCCTCGGTGGCAGTTTCGTGTCCAAAAAAGGAGGGTATGAGGTGATACAGAAAAATAGAAGGGATTGAAGAGGGAGGCGATATCCTGAAAATTAGGCAGCGATGGGGAAGGTAAATTACCATGGATGGAAGGCGTGGGGTTGCGGGGGACATTAGAGGCGCGCTACTTACTTGGTGATTGTTTGGTATTCGTGATGGAGGTTCGTAACAGACGGGAAAGCTCGTCTGCGTGTGAGTTCGCAGTGCACGCGGCACGTGGTGCACGCAACACGTGGGCCAAAGGTGCACGTGGCACGAGGCGCATGCACAGTAAAAAATAATAATATTAAAAAATGAGTAAAATTTATACTAATAATTTAAAACTTTCATCTCTAATTTTGAACCTTTCAATTCAATTTTCAAAACTTTCAACTCAAATTTAAAAACTATCAACTAAGAATTTAAAAAAATCAACTCAAAATTTGAAATTTTTAACCCAAAATTTGAAACTTTTAATTAGTTTTTCAAAACTTTCAACTGAAATCTAAATCTTTTAGCTCTACTTATTTATGTATTATTTTATAATTAAAAATTATTTAAGCACTAATGATAATGATTAGAGAGGGTCATTAGACTTAACAAGGGGGTACACCTGTACAGCTGCCGCGCGCATGAGATACCTAAGAGCATCTCCAACAGGAACCCTAAACAGAGCTCCCAAACAGTTTTTGGGTGGTGAAACAAAAAATCTAGATCCAGCAGGGACCCTACTAAGGCCCCCAAAATGAGGAGGTCCCCAAATCTTTCCCCTAAGCCCCTAGTCCTGTGGCACAGCCCCCATCAATATTATTTTTGGCGCCTACGACAATTCCCTACCCACGTTCGCGCGCTGTCGTCATCACATCTGGGAGGAGGAAGATTGGAAGAGAAAAAGGTGAGGAGAACCTACCTCGTTCGAGCGCTGCTCCTCCGTGCTTGGCCGCCCGCCGCCCGCCGCCCTCGACCCTCGGCCAGGCGCAGCACCGGCCGGCCGCCTGCTGCCCTCGGCCCTCGGCCCTCGGCGCGGCCAAGCCGGCCACCGTCCGCCCCCTCCCCCCCCCCCCCCCCCCCCCCCGCGCTCTTAGCCGGCCGCTGCCCCGTCTCTGCTACTCTCTGCTGTTGCTTGCTCTCTGGTTTATTTATTTATACTGCTGCTGGCTGCTAGTCTTTGATTTTCTATTGTACTGCTGCTCCTAGTCTCTGGTTTTTTATTATACTGCATTGCTGCAAGTAGTGGTCCTGCCGTATTTTGTTTGTTTATCGAGTACTGTTGCCCGCAATACTATTGTCCACAACATTTTTTTAATGGACGACAACTACTAGCTATATATATATATATACACACACACACACAAATGAATAAATGACAACCAAAACTGTTGTTACTTTTTTAATGCAATAGTGTTCTGAACCTTCGATGACTGCGTAGATGCTTGGATAATTTTTCCTCTAGAAAATATATCTTCTTTTTTGTTTTTATGTATGACTTTTTTCTGGGACCTTTTATTCGCAGAGTGTACTGAGTGATCTTTGTTTGCTTGCATATACTGTGTGGTCGATAGAACACCTGGTATAAATCTACTGTCAATGTATTGGTTATTTTTTATAATAAACTGATTGTTACCATGGTTTGTAGTTTATAAAACCTTTACTGCAACTTATCAATTTATGTACCTATTGTAGTGACTAGACTGCAATAGCCGATGATCATGCAACAAGAGAGTCCATTTTGAAAAGTTCAAGGAGTGAGGAAGGATGTTGAGAGAGTATTTGGTGTTCTACAAGCTCGCTTTGCTATGGTGAGGAGTCCTGCTAGATTTTGGGACAAAGAAACCAGATGGTACATAATGACAGCTTGTATGATCATACATAATATAATCATTGAGAGTGAGCAAGACGAAGAAGATGACTTTGACTATGATCAGGAGGATAGCGAGGTGCTGAGGGAGGAAGAGTACCAGCAAACGTAATAAGCCTCTATTGGAGGAGTTCCAAAAAATACATAAAGATATATAAAACAAACAAGCGCGTGAGCAACATTGAGATTATCTTGTGGAGCACTTGTAGGCGCTTCATGGTGCTCAGTAATTTGTTTTATTGCATTTTATGTGGGTTATTTCGAGCCTTGAACTTTTGCTTGCAGGATATGTAATTTACATGTTTCTAAATTTTGAATAAAAATTTGAATTATGGTGTTTCAAATTATTCAATTGTATATGGATGAATTCTATGCGTTATAAATATTTATGTTTCAATTATTATACTGTCAAACTAGGCACATACATATAGTCTACGGTGAAATACAATAAAAAAAGAAATAGAGGATGAGAAATGGAGATTGTTGCTAAAGTTCGGGGTATTTTTGGGGTCCAAAGAAAATATAGGCAGGCCTCATTTAACTTTTAGGGGCTTTAAAATAGAGGCTATCGCTAGAGATACTCTAACCCTGATTCCATGCGTGTAATTGTGTACTAGCGTTGATGCCTCAGGCCAGGCTGTGTCTTCCAAGTTTGAGGATGGACATGCAAAATTTTTTGTATTTTTATATTTATTTAATAAAATATTTACAAAACTACATTTTCAATTCAAAAATTTACAAAAATATACTCCCACTGCCCTCTGGTTGAGGGCGATTTTTTATGAAAATCGCCCTTCCAGAGGGCGATTTGATGACGTGGCTGACGGCCGTTGGCCGGGCGGCCCACAGCCGTCAGCCATTTTGGCAGGCGGCCCCCGGCACCCAAAAACCACCAACTCACGAGAGGGCGGCAAGGGGGCCGCCTATAAAATAGGTCGGCCGGGCCGCCTGTAAAATCGGCTGGGAGGCCGGCCATTTTACAGGCGGCCCCCTTGCTGCCTCTCAGAGGGCGTTTTGGGTGGCCGGGGGGGCTTGCCTGCAAATGGCCGACCCGACGGGCCGGCATATTTTGCAGGCGGCCCCTTGCCGCCCTCTAGAAGGGCGGTTTTTTAGCAGCCCGGTATAAAACCCCTCCTAGACTCCAAAAATGTCATAAAATTCACCGAAAAATCATAGAAAAAAAAGAAGAGAGAGTTGAGAGCGAGCCTGAACGAAAGGCACGAAGCTCTGTCAAGTTTGCTGATTCGTCTGCAGGTAAATCTATTATCCCTTTGTAATTTCTATTTCTATGCACAAATTGATGTAGTATTGTATTGGTTATGTGTATAGTATATATGAAATAAGTTGTTACTCGTAGATCTGTAGGTTTTTAGTTAATCTGTTAGAATGATTTAATTTTTGTAGAGATGTAAGGAGAATATATAGGTACATACTAGTTTAAACTGTATTTTTTCATCAACAGAAATGTCAAATAAGGTGATAGGCATTTCAGTTATTTTACGGGCAAGGGAATGTTAGAATATGGATATGGTCCAGAAGGGGTAGATCTGTCATATTTTAGTTCAAAACGGCTAAGGGGATTGATAAGACAGCTGAGAGAAGTTTTGGGTCAGTGTACAACTGGCTGATGTGAGGGTTTTGACTGAGAACGAGCTCAGCAGCAATAACTTGTATGTAGTTAGTCAGTCGTGCAGTGAAGGTTTTTTTTGATAAGAACGTGTGATGCCGGTGATTGCACTGCACTTGGAGATGGTATGTGGAGAATGCATTCCAACGTGGTTGGCACTGGGCATACTTGCGTCGATATATAGAAAAGATACATAACACCGCTGGTGGCAATGCCCATGCAAGATGATGAGGGTCCAAGTACGGCGAGAGGTGATAGCGAAATAATGGAAGAAAATGAAGGAGGAAATGAAGGAGGGAATGAAGAAGATAGACAGCCAACAGGTGTGGCAGATGAGGGAGAACAAATCAACACCATCGTCGAAGAAATGGATAGGAAAGATTCTGAAAACGAGCAAGCAAAGCATGATGATTCGTCTGATGAGGACACCGTGATGCCTGCAGATTGGAGCAACGAGGACATCTCTGGGCTTGCTATCTCCGAGGGACATCATGTGCATGGGAGTACAAGGAGAATGAGTTCATCCAAGGGCTAAGTATGCATATGTAGAGAATTTAAAGGAGACAGTAAAACAATCGGGCCATGTCACTTCAAAGAGAGTTCTCGTCGTGAGGTCAAGCAAATCGGTCTGTATGAAGTAAGTGCATGAAGGATGGGTGTTCATGGCGGGTGCACGCATTCAAGGGTAAATGGAAAGATTATTGGCAGTTTAATCGTGACTGAGCATTCATGTTTTAAACCGGTGTTTGAGAAATATCACAGAACATGACATCTGATGAACTTGTCTACCTGCAAACAGAGATGTGTATCCCATATTGTCATAATCATTCTAGGGTCTCCGTCCTAACGAGGAGGTCCATCTTAGACATATTGGAAGGAAATTGTTCAAATACACAATTAGCTATGGTAAGCTTGGAGGGGCAAAACAGAAGGTTGTAGAGATGAGAATTTGGTCCATTTCAAGGCAGCATCCTATGATTTAATTTGCCTCGTCTGTTAGGACTGTATTCTTAGAGGAATCGGAGGACCGTGCTATGACCTAAAGCCTTTCATCAATTCACTCATAGTAATAAAGAAAGTAGTGTTCACAAGTCTTCCTTGCATTAGGTGCTTGCATTCAGAGTATTTGTCCATTGTTCGTCCCATCCTCTGTATGTTATGATGGAACATTTCTGACGCGAAAAGTACAGAGGGCAGATCTCTTAATAGCAATTGGAGTTGATGGGAACAAACAAGTTCTACCAGTGGCTTTTGCTTTTCGTTGAGAGTGAGAACAAACTGATAGCTGGTATTGGTTTCTAGAAAGGGTTAAGTCTGGAGTTGTAACGGATGAGACCAGACATAGGCCTTATACATGACCGTCACGCCGGCTTGCTTGCGTGCAATGTGAGGAATTGAGATATGGATGTGTGTGAGAAGGGATACCCACCAAGGTGGTCTGATGTCCAAAGCAGGATGGGTGCATACGTCATATGGGTGCAATTTTCTAAAACAATTTAAGAATAAGCACCTTATGACGGATCTTTTCAAGAGGCTTTGCGAATCCAGAATCTCAAGAGTAAGAAGAAATTCAAGGAGCTTTGCAGAAGGTTGAATGAGTGACCTCTAAACTAAACAATGAGCAGTCCCAGGACGGCTAGCATTGGAGGGGATGAGGCTCCCAAGCCTTTGGACTTCTATCTAAGTGACGGACCACATATGAGAAGAAGGTCTGCATCCTCAGTTAGAAAATTTTCAGATTGATTGAGAAATGAGCCAAAGGAGAAATGGGCATTGTTGTATGACAAGGATGGTTCTCGATTTGGCTAATGACCACAAATTTGCCAGAGGTTTATAACTGGATGATGCGTGGTGTTCGGAGGGCCCCACTTGTTGCATAGGTTGAATTTATCTTGCATGGCATATGCAAGTACTTCAGAGATCGGTTCAGAGCACCTGGGCCCTCAATGACGGACACATAATCTTTCTTTGTGGCAACATCTATACTAGACAAAGTATCTGCAAAGATAAAAAGTAAAAAGCCGGGCCCAAAAACATCGGTACTCTATACCTCAAGGCAACAGACCACAAGATTTGAATATTGTGTGTCAACAAGGGCATGCGGAATCTACCACAAAGAGTTGTGCAAGAGTGTGTGCTGAGGAAGTAGACGGAACCTGCAAAGTGCTCGTGGCCGAAAAAAACTACTCTGCTCCACAAGGCATGCTCTCACGTTATTGCGAGCGGTGAGTGCGGGATAGAAAGCACCGCTATATTTTGTCCACCTTATTCAGGAAAGAAGCAATCTATAATACCTGGAGCGGAGAGATATACGGTTTCGGTATTGCGGGGTACATTACTATGGAGCATCCTCAAGCTATAAATTTCCTGACCCAACAAAATTGAGAGATAAAGCAAGTCGCCGGCAAGACAAGACACTCCGTAATGACATGGATGGGTCAGAACTGGTGGAAAGGACATAACGTGTTCATAATTATAGAATTAGTGTAGACCAAACTAGATAAGGTCCATAACATATAAGAATATCGCCAAAGGGATGCAACTGAATCCACACGTGCGAGAGGAAGAGCTGGAACGTCGGGTCAGTAGGAAGAGGAGGTAGATGAGAGCCGCTGGATAGAAGGCAGTCGTATACTAGGTGAAGCACACTCAAAGACGAGCCCCAATGGCGATTAGGGGTTGCTCGAACATTTGGTGGTTAGGACTAAACGGTGGTAGTGTAAGTCCTATATACTTAGTTCTTTGTTACTGAGAAAGAGGAGCTGATCGATAGATGTACGCTCATACTAGGTAAGTACCCGTGGTGTTAGTTTTTTTATTCAATCATGGTAGTAATATGCGCTAATAGAACTTTTTAACTAAAATAATTACCGCTAACTTCTATTTGCACTGCAGGGGTATGGCTATCAACACCAGGGAAGACTGTTTGGAGAATATCCGAGGTCTTCTACTCAGCCAAAAGATCCACGCAAAGCGACCAGTTTACCACTAGTCAGCCGGTGGAGGGGTGGGCGCTACCGTATAGCACACATTAGTCGTCCAGCCCTTGACCTTCACAATCACCACGCGCTCGCCTGCGGATAGACACGCCGGAGACCCTAGCGGTTCAATGAGAGGTAAGAGGCTTACGAATATTTGATTCAAGATCGTTCTGTGCTAATCTATGTTCCTCACCAATTAATGTAACAGAAGCGTCTATAACTTCTAGGCAGGTGTATCGTGATGGTTGGAGACCCTTATCTTCCTGATTTCTTTACTTCTCTTCCGTATTCTACCGCTGTGTGTAAAGGCGGACTAGTTTTAACAGAGAAGCGTAAGAGTAAGCCCGCGACTGTACGTAGGCGCCAGACTGAGGAAGGGAAGAAGA